>CAUYQG010046579.1:0-39544 GCA_963574415.1 Tarsius wallacei | reverse complement strand
CCCAGCAGGTCGAGGCTGCGGTGGCCGGGAGTGGCCACTGCACTCCAGTCTGGGCGACAGAGTGAGACTCCAACTCAAAAAATAAAAATAAAAAATAAATCACCTCTGGGTTACTTATAAAAAATATCTAATACAGTGCTCATTGTTATACTGTATTGTTTTTTATTTGTATTTTTTTATTGCTGTGCTAGTTTTTCTTATCTGGTATTTTTGAGGCACCATTGGTTGAATCCCCAGATGAGGAACCCAAGGGTTCAGAGGGCCGACTGTATTTTTAGGACTATAATGCCAACATTTCTTTGAAAAGTTCACTCTATATCACATTAATTTAGATTTCAGATGTATAATCATTAGCACATAAAGCAAAAACAATTGACGGTATTAGTAAATGCTTATGCCGTATTTGTGGAAAAGTCATTACCTAAAAATGCACATAGTCTGCTTAGTTTGGATCCTACAGAAAGGCTCCTTGATTAAGCAACAATACACTCAAAAGCAACTACAGTCACAGTTACAGGAGTCCAGTGAGCACATGAGGTCTGTGATATTTCTGCAACAGGCTTTTTCAACACCTGTTGATCAGTCAGTCCGTCAGAGGAAACCTCGGGGACCGAAGACAGGCCAGCTCAGTGGAAATTCCTTCCCAGAATAGCAAGAGCTAAGCCATGACTGGGTTGGCAGAAGCAGTGGATGAACAGACCTCGGGCCAGTGTGGCAGAGCAACTGTCTTCAGCGGTTGGCGTTTGTTCAGCGTGTAAAGCCCTTTTGGGTCCAACAGCTGATTTCCTCCTCTGTCCCAATCTTTCCTGTTTGTTTTCCTGGGCGTGACAGCCACGCCCTCCCACATTAGCCCTCTGAGACAGCTTCTGAGATGGTGACGCAGCTGTCCACAGTTATCTGGCCACCACCACGCTGCTTGCAAGTTTGAGATTCCCTTGCTGAGCATCTCCCTGAGGCTCTTAAAATGCGAACTTTAAGAGAAACAAAGGGCTGTTCCTTTTTGATTTAGGTCAAATAAGTCTCAAAGCTATTTCTAACTACCTACTTATTTTGACAAATTGGCCTTTCTCTCATATTGGAGAAAAATAAAATAAAACAGTTTCAAGCCCAGTCAAGCTTTCATTGTTCTTTATTTCCACTCAACTTCAAACATTAAAACTTTCAGTCAAAGATTATAAAATTGTTAAGTTATACTTAAACTGCAAAGACCTGATTTTTTTTCTCCTGTTTCCCTTAGCATAATATGATGAACTTTTTCATTTGCCAATATAAGCACTCCAGAAAAATCACTTTTTAGGGCTATTTTAAAATATTCCATGAGCTTACTAAGCCATCCATAAATTGTGTATTTAGGTTACTTCAAGTTTTTGCTTCTGTAAGTCATGTGGACTTGAACATGTTTTTACAAGAAGCATTTCCTGTAGTTAGAACTGTGTCCTCAGAGCAGATCTAGGATAGAGTGGGTCAAAGGTTATGACATTTTGAAGTTAGCCAGGCAAAGATGAAGGATCACACAGTGTATGTCAAATATGGTCCACTTGTAAATGATTTGCAAAGCATCAGGCAAAAACTGACCTATAGAGGAAATTTTGTTTAAGATATTTAAAATCAGTGAAGTTTATTTTTAATTCTCCAAATTGAAACATACTGAATTCAAAATGTCTTTAATTGATTATTCTCTATTTTATTCCCAAAAACTTCAAACAATTTTACTCTCTAGAGGGTTAATCAATCAAGAAAGATTATTTTTTTGAGTAGGAGTCTTACTCCATTGCCCAGGCTGGAGTGCAGTGGCACACTCACGGCCACCCCAGAATCAACTTGCTGGGTTCCGGCGATCCTTCCGCCTCAGCCTTCCAAGTAGTCAGAACTACAGGCGCACGCTACCACGCCTGGCTAATTTTTTTTATTTATTATAGAGACAAGGGCTCATCAAGTTGCCCGGGCTGGTCTTGAACCCATGGGCTCAGGCAATCCACTTGCCGTGGCCTCCCAAAGTACTGGGATTACAGGCTAAGCCACCAAGTCTGGCCGATTTTTTAAAAGATTAAAATGACTTTAGGCTCATTGGGTGGATAATTTCTTTTTTTTTTTTTTTAAGATAGAGGTTCTCATTATTTTTCCCAGACTGGCCTCAAACTCCTGGGTTCAAGCAATCATCCCTCCTCATTCTCCCAAGTAGCTGGGATTGCAGATGTGTGCACCTCACCCAGCAATTTTTCTAATGCTAAGTTAGTGCAAGCACACACAAATTTCAAATCCAAGAAGAAAACATCAAATTGAAAATTTCCTTTAATCTTACTTTCCAGATAGATAACCAAATGAAACTACATATATAATATCATATATATATATATATATATACACACACACACATATATGCACATATATATACACACACACACACATACATATAGAATCAATATATAATGGACTTGTTCCACTTAATGGTACATTTGGGATGTGTTTTCTGTATTGTTTCTTGTTTTACTAAGTTAGAATGCACATCTTAAAAGTTATTAGGATTGATAGGAAAAAGCATAAGGAGTAAAACCAGTAATAGTCAAGGTAATCCCTGACACCATTTTTTTTCTCTGATGCCATTTTAAAGTAACAATGCAGCATGCACGTGGGAGTAAATTCTCCCATCCAACCCCATTCACACCCAGTCAGAATGCATTATTCTCTCCAAAAGTAACCACTGTTACCTTCCAGGGAAACTTTTAAAAATTTCTATTCATATGTCATGAAAGAGAGACGTCATAGAACTAGAGATAAAGATAGACACACAAATCTGATGATGCTATATACACTGGTGTGTACACTATTTGTAGCTTAAATCTATCTTGAATATATATCTCTATGACTACATATTTATGCATTTCACTTCACTTTGTTTCCAATTTGTGTGAGCCAAAAGGACTTTTATTTCGCTGAATGAAGTGAAATAGGAATCCAGTTCTTTCCACTATAATGAGGGAAAGTCAATGGAACTGAACAAGGCTAAGACATAAATCAAAGTACATGTAATTATTTAACGTATGCTGCCATTTCAAAGTAATGTTCTTTCCATACAAGAATAAAATACGTCATTCTATGTACTCCATTATTCCACTGCCTGCTTCACCAGTATAAAGGATCATACCTCTGCCATTAATATTCCTTGTCTCACAGTCTTCCTGGACGTTTTGCCATGCTAATTTATCTGGGCAAAACTTGTATAAGTTTTTCTAGTTCCACACAAAAAATGCTATTTTGATGGAGATCACATGTCATGTGCAAATTATTTCTATGAGGATTACACTGCAGAATCAACTCTTCCTGTACAAGAAAAGGACACAGCATCCATGCATTCCACTAATCCATTCCTTCCTGTCTTCAGTGTTCACTAGGATCTGCATATTAGTTGTTAGTAGTCCTTGGGGTATTAAGGGTTTTTTTTGTTTTGTTTTGTTTTTTGAGTCAGAGTCTCACTCCATCACCCAGGTTGGAGTACAGTGGCACACTCATGGCCACCACAGCCTCGACCTTCTGGGTGCTGGTGATCCTTTGGCCTCAGTCTTCCAAGTATCCAGAACTACAGGCACGTGCCACCACGTCTGGCTAAGTTTTTGATTTATTGTAGAGACGAGGTCTCGCCAAGGTGCCCAAGCTGGTCTCAAACCCCTGGGCTCAAGCAATCTTCTCCCCTCAGCCTCCCAAAGTGCTGGGATGACAAGCTCAAGCCACTGCTCCCGGCAAGGGATTTTTTTCCCTCTTATTACTACGTATTGCATCATGTCTGTGCATGGATAAATACACACATACATGCACATATACCTTCATATACCTTGATATATAATGTTAAGGTGGAACCGTTCTCTTCATATTTCACCAAACTGTTGTTTAATTGGGAATAGACGCTGAATTTTGTTCGAAGTCTAATAATCTGCAGAGATGGCCATACGGCTTTTCTGTTTTGGCTTGTTAATATGAGGAATTTAATAGTAGATCTCTGGATGTGAAGCCGACTTTTATAACTTGAATAAAATTCAATTGTCCACAGTGTATTACTCTTTTAATATAATGTTGACTTTTATTTATTAATAAAATTTTTCAGATTTTATATTACTATTCAAAACACTAATGTATACTTTTCTCTCTTTATCCAGTTGTATATTATTGAATAATAATGGTACCATGATGATATTATTACAGCAACTCACCGGGAACAGGAATGAATGCATTCAGAACAGGCACCGGAGACTGAGAGGAGAATCCAGAAGTCTCAGGTGGAGTGGCCTCCCAAACCTCCCAACCCTCAGTTTCAAGCTGCTTTTAAAGAGCTTTTTGTAGTTACAACACACATGGGTTTGCCATTGGTGGGTTTACAGTTTTAAATTTAGGACCAGGAATGGTTACTTCCACAACAAGCATTGAAGCAGACATCTTTATGGACATTTCCATATGAGGTGCAGTAAAGCATGTTTACAGAAGCAGAAATTGCAGTTAAGGAAAATGTCATGCAGTTGCTTACTTAAGACAAGACCCTTGAGGTCAGCTTTCCTGCTTAATTCCTGTTTTTCTATCTCAATATAGTGGTAATATAATTAGATAAGGTTGTTATTCTGTCTTTGTAAAGAAACATTGAAGTTATTTTGCTTAAATTCAACAAAAATCTGCTTTTGAAATTAATGTTACTTTCTCACCCTAAATAAAACTCTTCTCTACATGTGGCCCCTACAAGACAGATTGAAAATGAGATTATTTCTGACCGAGGATCATAATACCTAACTGTGCTCCAATCCCCATATGTCATCATAGATTAAAATCTACTCTCCATTTCAACTCTACTTGCATTACTATCATATGTGTATTTTTCTCTATTCATTGTTGTGCGCATGCACAAGCTGGCAAACACCCCAAGTAGCCGAAGTGTGTGACCCAAAGACCACCCATAGGTGTGGGCTCCACACATTCAACATATTTAACCACAGCTCATAAAACTGAGCTCACGAGGGCTGAATCTAGAGTTCGCGACTATGTACAGGTAGCCACAGACAGTTTAATGAAGCAAGTGTTTGGGGGCATACCCGATTCTGTGGCATGTGTCCAAGCAGGATACAAAGTGAGAAGAGGCGGAAACACTGGCCGTGGTGGTTTGAAGGATGCTTGTTCCCAGGTCACCAGATAGGCAGTAAGTGGCTCATTAGGACAATTCTGCAAGCATCTCATACCTCTATTTTTAGTTTGTTCCTTGATCAGGTTTCCCAATTACCGTTTTATGAGCTGCCTACAATCCCTGTTTGCTTCTGGAGAGTGCCAGGAGCGAAGAGAGGAGTAAAACAGAAAAATCAGTGTCTTCATTGAGTGAGAGGAGAAAAGTTTATTGTATTTTTTTGTAGAGAGAGATATGTTGTTATTATTATTATTCAAAAAAGATGAGGAAATTGGGGCCAAGAGAAGGCTAAAGGCCAGGGGAAAGGTTAAAACATGAAAATAGATGTCTCTGATTTTTAAAAAAAGTTTTAAGCTTTAGAGCTTAAAAAAATTTGACTCTAAGCTTCCGAAGAGTCAGAGCAGAGATGAAACCGTTAGTTATACGATTCGCTCAACTGGAAAGTTGCAGGAGGAAAGTTTAGGCAAATAATGGAATGTTTGAATCTGCAGTTCTGAAACTGCGCGTGCCCCAGGGTGGCTGTGGAACTGGCAGGTCAAACGGAATAGAGGTGTGGCAGGCAACCACCAGGATGCCTGCCAGTGGTTTGCCAACTGTTCTCATGCCTCTGTGTTGTGGAGAGTGCCACTCTGTGTAACCTAACGATGTTGCAGACAAGATGGGACACAACCTCTAAGGTTAGGTCATAAAAGACACTGTGGCATATTCCTTGCTCTTTCTTGAATGACTTACTCTAGAAGAATCCAGTCGCCATGACCTATGGAGGCTTGAGCAGTGATGTGAAGGAGGCCACAGGACTCCTGCCCACAACAACACGAGCTCCCAGGCACAGTGTGAGCCGCCCGGGCGCATATCTTCCAGCCTCAGTCAGGCTTCTGGACAAAAGAAGCCAGAACCTCATGAGACCCAGACCCAGACGCACCCGACTAAGACCCTCCTGGATTCCTGACACACAGAAACCTGTGAAGCAACACGGATGTATTGTCTGAAGACACGCATTTCTGCAGTATTGTGTTATGAGGCAGTATGTGATGAACACGTGGCTTTGGAGGTGGAGCAGTTCTGTGTGTGTCATCTGTGAGAAGTGGAAGAGAGATGAAGAGCGCTAGAGATAAGCAGATCCCAAAGCAACATAGAACCAACATTGAACCAACATGTGGGATCAATAGTCAATGAGTAGGTGCTCAGTCGCTCGGGACAAGGGTAGGGCCCAAGCGCCCAACTAGATCCAAAGTCTTCCTTGAACACCGTGGGCTGACGGGTGGTTGATGCAAATGCAGGTGCTTCAAGCCCAAAGGACTTTTTATAACAAGGCTGAGTTGGAGCCCCAGGGGCCCCGACGCACCCCCCCAACCTCAGTGCCTACAGAAGCAGACTCCAGTGGTAAAGGCGAGCCCAAGGAGGGAGACACATCACTGTCCACACTCGATCCTAACCTCAACTGAACTTTGTGATATCAGCTTGAGAGTTTGGGTCAAACTCTTTAAGGTGTTCTTGGCTCAAATTTACAATGGAAAAGAACTTCTGCTTCTCAAATTCTTTTATTATTTTTTAAAACAAGCATGGTTTGCTTCACTGTTCACAAGGTACAAGAAAAATCGCATTTCTTCATCTTTTTGAATAAAATCACGTCCATCTTTGAGGCCTCTCTCTGGACCACACAATTTTTTTTTTTTGAGTTGGAGTCTCACTCCATTGCCCAGGCTAGAGTACAGTGGCACGCTCACGGCCACTGCAGCCTCAACCTGCTGGGCTCAAACGATCCTTTTGCCTCAACCTTCCAAGTAGCCGGAACCACAGGCGCACGCTACCACACCTAGCTAATTTTTTTTTGATTGATTGTAGAGATAAGGTCTCAAACCCCTAGGCTCAGGCAATCCACTTACCTCGGCCTCCCAAAGTGCTGAGATGACAGGCTGAGCCACTGAGCCTGGCCAGCCACACTATTTTTTTCCCTTTTTCTCCTAATGGGTTTTTGCTTCCTGGGCCCTGACCCAGGACTCAGGGATTCAGAGAAGTATGGGGACAGCCTCCTCTGGTCAGCATCCAATGTGGTCACTGTTGAGACACCGTGTGATGCACCGTCCTGGCCCCTGAGGTCCATTAGAAAGTGGAGGCCTTGCCTCTCCCACTGTGGTGTCCAAGAACCTGGCGCCTGGTGCTCAGTGCCCAGGCATCTAGGCCCAGACCCTGCTATGCCTGGGTACCGCTCCGCCCTGCATGAGTGTCCTGGTCGGCCCCAGAACCTCCCACCTCTCTGTCTGTACAGGCTCCGGGAACCTGACTCTCTCTCTCAGGTTGGGACCAGCATCCTCCCTTGAAGCACCAGCCCCATCTCCCTGCAGATAATCCAAAAGGATTGTTTCCATCATATGTCATTTGGGGGGGGGTGTGGTCCGTGCCTGTAATTTTCAACATTTTATTTTACAGATGTGGGATATGATTCAGGGTTAGGTATACAAGTGGTCATCATACAGGTTAATTTTGGGCCTCCCGTTGGTCCCCACTTCTCCTTGAGATCATGTACCCTTATTAAGTCCTGCCCGCCACCGCCCACACACACACTGGCAGTTTCTCACAACTGCCAGACCCTTTCTTAAAGTATTATGATAAATGTTCAGGGTCCACTTATGAGTGAGAACATGTGACACTCAGCTCTTTGTTGCTGTGGTAAATCACTGAGTATGATAGACTCTAAATCCATCCAATTGCCGCAAAGTCCATAACTGTGTTCTTCTTTATGGTTGTGTAATATTCCATCATGTCTATGTACCATATTTTCTTTATCCAGTCCACTTTCGGTGGGCAGCATGGTTGGCTCCATGTTTTTGCTATTGTTAATAATGCTGCAATAAACATGTGTGCGCAGGTATCTTTTTGATAGAGTGATTTGAGTTCCTCTGAGTATATTCCCAGAAGGGGGATGGCTGGGTCATATGGAGGGTCAATTTTTAGATTTTTAGATTTTTTAGGAATTGCTACACTGTTTTCCACAGAGGTTATTTCAATTTTTGTTATTGACAAAAGATATGAATCTCCCCCAGGACAAAAAAAAAAAGCACTAAACATTGAAAAAAAAACTTGGCTATACTTCCTAGAAAAAGGAAAGAGAAACTTGTATTTTCATTCATTTGCAAAAAGACTCCACAACAACAAAAAAGAATGAGCCATTATTTCCTCATAACTCATAATTATGGATTTCATGCCCATCTCCCCTTTTTCTAGGAGCTGCTAAAATATTTACCTTTCTGGTTATGTCTTATTAAAAAAGCACTAACCTGAGCATGTGTGCCTTTGTCATACACTTTAAGTGGGGTAGTAAATTATGCTGGGATTGACAAAAGTTATGGCCTGAGTGCAGTCTGGTCTAGAGGAGGAAATAAAACAGGTGCTTTCCAAACAATTTATCATTACATAACAATAAAATATTTTGAAGCATTGAGATGAAGATTGAATTATATAGGATGATTAGCATTCATTTATTTCAAAATTAATAATAATTAATTTAATCATGTATTTACTGTATATATGGCATTTTTAACCACTTGCCTAATCTTAGTAATTCTTTCCATAACTAAGGTCATGGGAGGATTACAACATTTTGATTCCTATAATCTCTCCCACCTTCAATATGCCTTAGGACACACGGTTTTTGTTTAAATTTTGATCATGACATCTCAAACACAAAAGTACAGATATTAATATAACAAACACCCACAACAATACCAACATGTATCAAATGTTAACATTTTTCTGTATTCCCATTATTACTTTTGTTTGATAAATAAAACACTAGAGTTGAAGTCTCTGTTTCCTTCTCCAATCCAACTCTTTGTATTTCTTGCACTACCTCATCCTTTTCTCTTTTGTGTTTTGCATCCCTGGGACTGGAGCCTGTGTTAAATTTTCCAGAGAATAAACCTCCCGTCTTCTCCAGGCATGGGAAGGAGTAATCTCTGGGCTACCTGAAGTAGAGGTGGGAATGTAGGGGCTGCCCTCTCCTTGGGGATTCCTGTCTTCAGGGTCTGCCTCCCTTCACCCAATATTCAAAAGTCGCCAAGTAAACTTACTTCCAAGGGGGGTTTGGAGCCGCCAATCCCTGAGTCTTTCTGAGACGAGTGATGTAGGGCACTTGTTTCTCAGTACCTCTTCCTGTAGACACTTATGCTTTTTAATGTAGTTAGATTCATCCTTATATTTATCACTTCCCAACAATTAGGTTCATTTCTGATATAGTCCGCTGTCTTTCCTCCCAATTCCTGTCTTTTTCAGTTTTTACTATTATCTTATGAGGTTTTAGGAAAAAGCAGATGTAAACACATATGTCATCAAGGCTATAGTTTGAGTGTTTTTGTCCCCTTCAAAATTCATGCTGAAACTTAATCCTGTTGCAACAGGATTGGAAGGTGTAATCTTCAGGAGGTGATTCATGAGGGCTCCTCATGAGTGGGATTAGATGCCCCGATTAAAGGGCTTGATGGAGGGAGTTCAATTCCTCCTGCCCTTCCACGTGAGAACACAGCAGTCAAGGCAACATCTTGGAAGCAGAGACTGGAACCTCACCAGACAACACATATGCAGCACCTTGATTTGGACCAACCAGTCTCCAGAACCATAAGAAATAAATTTTTGTGCTTTGGAAGTCACCCAGTCTGTGCTATTTTGCCACAACAGCACAAACAAAGACAATCAACCAGAGTTGTTTTTTCCCCTGTAAATACAAATTTTAAGACCCCTTTTTAATAAACAGAGTGGATGAAATGACCCACAAAAGTATCCAGTTTCAGGAAGGACCATTAGTAAAGAACCGATTTTGCCCACAAATGAAGGTACAAGAGCAGAGAACAGACTTTCATACATTTTCTACCATCAGAAAAAAACTTCTTTAGATATGAAACTGAGGCAGGAAAGTTAGCATAGTTTAGATAAAGATAGTGAGTATCTCGCAGGTAGGCTTAGACAATTAGGAAACCAGATCGTCAGGCATTCCAGCACTGCCTTTTTGGGACATACCTCTTTTAAACAACTACATGCTGACTGAAAGTCAGGCCCATCCTTGGAATATGGGGCAGCCGGCTACAAAGACTGAAATCAGGATAGCAGGGAGTTACCAGAGACATTAAGGCATAGCGCTCTAAAAGAAAACTTAAAAAGAAACTTTTCCTATTATCTCAAAAGTTTCTCATGACACAAGCAAACTTAGAAGTAAAACTATAAGAATTGAAACTTGTGATCAAAGCTTAGCTTAGAAATAGGTTGCTTAATCATCATTTTGGAAATATACAATGCACTCTGTTAACAGAAAGGGGAACACCTTAAGAACACCTGCGTTCTCTCTCAAATGTGTCTTTTTCATTTTTTTCTCTCTAATAAACTGTACTGCAAAACTCTCTTGTGTGAGGCACTCTGAAATTCTATGGCAGAGTCAAACAACCTATAGAACAGTTTGAGTGTCATGCCAACCAGCATCAAAACTGGATCGATGTTATGTTCATACCCAGACTAAGAAAGACTCAGTACTTCCTGCCCAAGTTCACTTAACCGGGAGTTTTTGTGTGATTATTTCCTCCCTCTTAGATTTGATCCTGCTACCCAACCTTACAACAGAAAAGCTTTCTGTTCTTGTTACCTCTACTTGTCATTTTGATGATCAAACTATTGGACTATGTTACAATGAGATGCTACAGAATAAGAAATAAAGTGGCTGTGAAACATTGTTACAACTAGGAGGGTCATACTTGTCCTGAACCTTCTTCATTCAATTTGATTTATTTCTTCAACAATATGCTCTCATGATGTGCTGAACTCTGAGCTAGAAGCTTAATGTTATAACGTGCATGTATGTAATATCCAGTTCCTGTATATTCATGCCTATTTAATCCTTCTATGGATGTGTCTCTAATACACACCATAGTCAAGTGTCAATTACTTATTAACATTTTGAAGTAAGAGAGCAGTGAGACTCTCCACTCCATTTGACAGGTGGCTAAATCTTTTAATAGTTATCGAATTTACTATTTTAGGTAATCTACCATGTGACTAAAAGTTAAATGCTTGGAGCAGAAGATTACAGTAAGAAGAACTTTCATTTGGAGTGTCCTTTTTTCTGCCTGTAATCACATACTGTACTTTTAATACATTAAAAACGTGTTAAAGGGGCAGGTGGCAATTTCCAGCTATAAGATCAGCGTATGGAAGAGCTTGTGTAAATCCCATGTTTGTCAGATCCATAAATATAGTTCCTCCTATGCTAAGTGACTTGAATTTCTAAGAACCCAGCCCTCAGCCCTGGGGGTGCTTCCCAGCCTGCTGCTGGGATTCCTGATGGTGACCTCTGCTGAAACATGAGCTCAGTTACCAAATATAGCTGAGTGGAGTGAGGACAGATGAGAGGCTCAGCCACAGTTGCCTCAAAGTGACTACGGACCAGGCAGTCTTTAATGAACAGAAGAAGCCAACCTCTACTCTCCCAGAAAAGAAGAAATGCTCATCTGAAATTCACTACCTCTCTGGAGCATTGACAAGGTCTGTAAAATATATCTTAAAATGTTAACAAATAGCACAACACTTGAACTTTTCTAAAAGCTAAATATGTAACAGTCGTTTTTCTGGAGTTATGATGCTATTTAGAAAATGCCTTGATTTTTCTCTTACTTGGAGAGGAAAAGTCATGGGTATTTTGCAGTCTTCCCCAAAACAGATAATTTGTGAGATTTGTCTGTCGGTTTTATCTCTGCTTCTGCTGTCAGAGAACTACACTTTCTATTATATCCTTAAGCATACTAAATTGGTGCTATAATTCCAAAAGGATTAAATGTATTTACAAAGCCAACTTTCATTGAGATTGTGTATGTGTTATATTTCACAGAAAATAAAAATGCAGTTTTCTAAACCCTTGCCTATTATTTAAGCTAAATACTGATGGCTTAGAGTGATAGACTGTGTGTTTTTAGTAAGGTTCCAAGTTGTTAATTACACTTTCAAAAATTTTTTTTTAAATAACTCACTATACATAATCAAATTAGTTGAGATAGTAACAGCAGATAGTTTAAGTTATATCCATGCATAAAATGTCTATATTTATTTCTAAAGAGATAAAGCTTTTTAAGGAAAACTGCAGTCCAGTCTCTGGAGTCCAGTCAAATTTAAACATCCCACTATAATTTTATACCACGTTGTTTGCACATGAGTTGCACATGAAATTGTCTTGAGTCCAATATATGCAGTTGACACAGAACAATTTCAAGCTCATGTTACTTTTCAACATTTGCTAAAAATACTAATTGCCTCCTTGTATGAATAATGTGACCACATGTAAAGCCCATATCTTAGCAATATAAAACTATTCAAAATCTATTGTCATGTATGCACAGAAATTAAATCTTCACCCCATGATAAAGATATCTTCCAATTTTTTTCTCAAAGAAAGAACTTACATACTCACCCTAAATATTCAGATTTTAGAAATTGGAGTCTTTTCTACAAATTATTGCTTAGAGTAGACAAGATCTATGATTTTTATGTAGCCACCAATCACTCTGTAAAGACATAACTGTACAGTCCTGTGATACAGATCAGCCCTGGGCGCCACAGTCAGTGTGGACCAGACACCACCCCTGGGCTGTGTGTCTGTTCTCTCTCTGGGTTTCTCTGTTCTGTCGCTGAAGCTGCATATTGAAACTGGTCCATGGCAGACTTCACCATAGGATGAGAGTCTGGGTTATGCTGGACAATTACAATAACTTTGATATCTTTGCCCCATAAAAAAATGTAGAGGGGAAACATTATTTAGGTTTAAAAATAAATGTGATGTGCTCTTTAAGAGATACCAGTTGAAATCTGCAAGGCCAAGACAAGGGCCTTGCCTTCTTTAATAATGTATGTGTGTGTAGCTATCGAAGGTGTTGTGATTACTGAAAATCCAATGAGGAATTTCACCATCTAGAGTTCATGGCTGTATCCTGGTGAAATTACAGCAAAGAAAACACAGATTAAGCAAGCAGCTCTGGCTGTAATTTCTAACTGTTAAATCATCATATCGGAGAACATAGAAACAAATTTGGTAAATAGACAGTACCTTTTGGTACATAGACCTTAAATTTAAGTGAAAAGAATGGAACCTTGTATTAGGATAATGGGAGTGGAAATTGATAATTTAAAAGTAAAATTTAGATATTTGCAATGAATTTGACATGGTAGATAAAGACATTAAGATAATGAGGAAACCAGGGATGACTTCACATGCTCTTTCTGTAAAATTCTTCATAATCATCAAATTAACTATGAGATTGTGTCCCTAAAATTGAGACAAAAATATCCTGTTTGGTGGGATATTTAAAACTGTAGGATAGCTAGACAAAGTGGCTCACGCCTGTAATCCCCGCACTTTGGGAGGCCAAGGCAAGAGGATTGCTTGAGCCCAGGGTTCGAGACCAGACTGGGCAACTTGGCAAGACCTCGTCTCTACAATAAACCAAAAAAATTAGCCAAGCATGGTAGCACATGCCTGTAGTTCCAGCTATTTGGAAAGCTAAGAAGGAAAGATCACCTGAGTCCAGCAGGTCAAGGCTGCGGTGGCTGTGAGCATGCCACTGCACTCCAGCTTGGGTGACAGTAAGATTCTGACTCAAAAAATAATAATAATAATAAATAAAACTGTAGGCTAAACACATCTTTGTGTAATAAAAATGTACTTAACAATTACTAAGGAAAAGAATCCTATTAAGAAATAGATTATAAAACTGTAGTGTATTTTTTGCATCAGATACAAGATTTTAATAAATGTTTCATGTTTGACTAGTAGTCTGGGAGTTACCTGTGATTCTAAAGATATTCAGTCCCTGTATGTTCATGCCTATTTAATCCTGAAACATGAAAAACAAGCTTTAAAGCTTTTTCAACTTTGGTTTCTATAGTTTAGTTTTTATTAGAAAATATTTTAATGTCAAATCTTCATATAAATAGTTTGTATTACTTTTTAAGTAATTGTTTAACTATAAAAATAAGCACATAGAACTGCTAAATTTAAAAGTTAAAACCGCTTGTAATTTTACCTCTTTTTTTTCAAAGATTATGAAATAAGCAACAAAAGGGCCCCTGAAATGTCCCAAGCGCCAACTCCACTCTTTCCTAAATCCTACCACAGAGGTAGTCAGTGATGACTGTTTGGTACGTGTTCTTCCAACTATTTTCATATATTTATTCCTATCTATACATGCATTTGTAAAAGACTATGGAGACATTGCTGCCCCTATCTGGACTCTCTAAAGTACATGCTAAATGCGGTATGTGACATTGAGTGATCCTTCGTGCCTGTCAGCCTTTTTCTAACATCCAACTTCTTTTTCCTTTTACATTTGCAGCATCTCTTCAATGCCTCTAAAAGTACCCCACAAACAGACTGCAAAAGTTCTCTCCTTATCTAAATTCTTAATTACCCATAACATCCCCAATGAGAAAAGAAAACTGCATTAAAGGCAGGTTTTCAACCCTGAATCTGCTACTTCCTGATGGTTCAGATTTGGCCAAATAATCAAATCTTTTTTTTTTTTTCACTGCAGTTTTGGGTAGTAGAAATAACAAGATAGAAAAATAACTTCTACCCTATCAATTGTTCTGTGGACCAAATGGTTCACTGTAGGAAAGTATGTGACTCCAGCCAATATGTAGAAACAGTTTCCATTGTCTGTAATCAAATTCTCTCTACTAGACTCCACAGTTACACATGCAGATGGATGCCTTATCTTCCCCAAGTTCCTTCAAGTCAAGGAATGTTTTTTCATTTCGACAGTCCGTGGTGCCTTGCTTCGTGAGGATCATGCCAGGGGGTCTCCCAGAAGCGTCTTTTAACTGACATCATAGGGGATTCTCCCAAGTATCATAGATATGGTTTTCAGATCATCTATTCCCAAAAGTCAGCAATTTTAAAAGCAAATGCTATTCTTGATTTCTAAATTTGTCCATCTTTTCTGCCATTTTTTTATCTATGTGTGCATGTGAAACATATGCGTTTATATGTATATTGCATAGTCAGGAACTCAGAAATAAATGTTTTCCCCAATGCAAGGATAGTAATGCCAAGATGATTTTAGATTACTGAAAATATGTGTGATGTATATACCAAATATACCATCTTCAATGAAAACTTGTTTCACATGTTCTATATTTTACAGTATAGCATGTGTTCAACAGAATTCAGATGATATCAACTTAGGGAGAAGTTGTGAACCATTAAATTGCAATTAGAAATAGTCTATAAATTAAGTGGTATGAAATTCCTTAAGAATAAAATAGCTGGATGTGGCGGCATGTGCCTGTGGTCCCAGCTACTTGGGAGACCGAAGTGGGAGGGTTGCTTGAGACAAGAAGACTGAGACCAACCTGAGCAACATAGCAAGACTTTGTCTCTATAACAAAAGGAAAAAATTAGCTGGGCATGGTGCTGCATGCCTGTAGTCTCAGTTACTGGGGAGGCTGAGGCCGAAGGCTTGCCTGAGTCCAGGAGAGCAAGGCTGCAGTGAGCCATGATGGCACCACTGCACTCAGGCCTGGGCAACAGAGCAAAATGGTGTTTCAGAAAAAAAAGAACGAAAGAAATATGCCCAGGGAGTTGACTGAATAGATGATCAAGGAGTATCTGAAAGCAGTATCTGCTTGGGCTAAGCCACAATGCTTCTGAGGGATAAGCTGCCTGCTGCAGTTCAAGGTGGAGGGACTCTGCAATGATTCACACTGTTTCCCCACCCTACCAAAACTTTGCTGCATGCAATGTTTGCTTAAGATTAAGAGTCTGGCTGGGAGCCGTAGCTCAAGCCTGTCATCCCAGCACTTTGGAGGCTGAAGCAAGGGGGTTGCCTGAGCCCGTGGGCTTGAGACCAGCCTGGGCAACATGGTGAGACCTCGTCTCTACAATCAATCAAAAAATTAGCCGGGCATGGTAGCACGTGCCTGTGGTTCCAGCTCCTCGGAAGGCTGAGGCAGAAGGATCGCCGGAGCCTAGGAGGTAGACACTGGGGTGTTCGTGGGGGTGCCACTGCACTCCAGCCTGGGTGTCAGAGTGAGACTCCAATTCAAAAAAAAAAAAGGTTAAGAGTTTGTAGTTACACACAAATGTCAACATTCACCAAGAAGAAATTGTCTTCGGAGTTCATGAGGCAGTGACACAGGCAGCTGCCTCTATGGCAGGATTTGAAGGACTGAAGTGCCATCAGCCTAAGCGAGTTCTCCCTGTGGGCAAGTCCTCCCTGTGACTGTCACCAGGCTCCCTGCCGAGCAACTTGAGGGAACTCGAAGCACCATCAGCCTGAGCGAGTCCTTTCTGTGAGCGAATCCTCCCTGGTCCCATTACCACCCCCCTCGCCAAGTGATGTGAAGGACCTAGAGTCTCATCAGCCTGAGTGAGTACTCGCTGTGAGTGAGTCCTCCCTGTGACCGTCACCTCCCTTCCTGCTGAGCAATTTCAAGGAAGCCTGAGTGAGTCTTCCCTGAGACAGTCACCACCCTCCCCAATGAGGGCGTGCCTCCCAAAACAGTGAAGCCTGCGGGTGTCCACATTAACATACCCACATGTATTTCATTTTATCTTATTTCCAACTTACACGCTAATTTGAGACTGTAAGAGATACAAGCATAGAGCAATCACCCAAAATCCATGAAGAGAAGACAGACGACCAAGCCAAGTGCCCAAAATTCGGAACCTAAAATTTTCTCTCAATTTGCAACTTTTGTGTTTCTCCCGATTAGAATGTCATCTCCTTGGGACAGAGAACTCATCTTCCAGTCTATAAAAGAAGAGCCTGGCACATAGTAGGCACTTGATAAATAAACGCGGACCAACTAAGATAACAGGGAAAGTCAGGGGGAAAATTCTATTTTAGCTAAAAACGTTTCTGTGACTCAAAATGTAACCCTGAGCTTGTGAGTATCAACATGAAAGAGACCGTCAGCAAAGATTACAGAATTTTCGTTATCTGAAGACTTGCCAGAAAACAAAATAGATGTTTTTCAGGTTCTAAATTTTTTTCATGAGAAACTTTCTTTGACGGTAATGTAAAAAATTGATATTTCTGTAGATGAGCCTTTCAGGACATTGCCTGACCTATGACTGCTTTGCATTAGCAAAACAAGCAGGTGGTGTGTATTTTGTATGTATGCATTCACAGCTGCATGTTATATGTGCACACTCACATACAGTGCTGATTCATCTTTCACGTTCTTAGCAGGAAGCAGAGCCCAGGGTGTGAGTGGTGATTTGCAAAGCAGATGAAAAGCTAGGTAAAAAGCAGGATAACGTTTGGTCGAAGACTGCGTGTTTCAGGAAAATGCAGTGCGGGTCTGGGCAGCCGAAAGGAGTCATAACACATTTCCTGCCTCTCCTCCCAAAACCTTGCTGGGGGCTCAAACCACTCTTTGAATCCTGATTTCTTAGTTTTCTCCACCAGCTGCCCCAGACGCTGTGCCAAGCATTCACAAAGATGTCAGCCACTGCTTCTGCTCTCCTGCATCTAGTCTAACCAGGAAAGGGTTCTCTAAGCGGATCTTTATAATCCACTGAGATGAACGCAGTGAAGAAATGCTATTGGAAGGAGCAGATCACATTCATGGGGGAATTCTAGAGAGCACCTCAAAGAAGTCAATGCAAGGAAGTTGGAGTTTGAAACAAACAGAAAGAGAGGGGAAGGGCAACTTAAGCAAAGGAACAGCATGCGTGGAGGCCGAAAGACATGAACAAACCTGGAGTGTTCAAGGGATGGCAATAAGGCCCGGGGGCCAGAGCACAGCCTGCGCTGGTGTGGAGGAGTGTGAGCCCACAGGTGTGCTTGACCCAGACACCACCCTTCTAACGCCTCCCGTCTGCCAGGGAGCATCCCTGAGGAAGAGCCGGCAGAGTGCCATGACCGGATTTGCCATTGTGACCCCCCTCACCACCCTTCATCCCTCACTACAATTTGTTTCAACTCCTGTAGTAGCAGTGATCAAGTTCTTCCTCGGAGCATGTCCTACTCTTGTCCAGTCCCTCCTCCTGGATTGCAAGAGGAGAAACTGCACCTGGCTCATCTCCGTCCTCCCTGAAGCTTCCCTTGCACAAATGGACAGTGGCTCAACTGATGTCGTGCTCAACCTGTTCTAGGGAAGGGAAGAAAGAAAGGAAGCTTGACTGGAAAATGGGCAAGGCCAAGGAAGACCTGATTCTCCCAGAGCGAAGAATAGAGCGACCAGATTCAAGCAAATTAGAAATTAGGTGGCTTTTGAGAGATTTAGGGGAAAAAAAACAACTAAACTGAACTATGAATGATGGAGATGAGATGACAAGGAGGAGAAAAAGAAGGAGAAAGGAATTTCCAGGCAATTGATAGTCCATAAGTGAAAAGGCAGGGACGATTTAAAGATGTAGAGAAACCTTTGATTCTCCAAAATTTCAAAATTTTTCAGAGCTACTCACTTACGTAAAAACACTTTTATGGTTTTGGCACTTACCTCACTTCCTCTTCACTCATTAAAAGTCATGTATGTGGGTCTTTTTGGTCTATTACATCTTCTGTGTCTATCATGTGATTTACCAAGAGCGTCGAAAACATGACATTTTTGACAGAAAACATGACCTCTCAGGGTAGTAGTGGAGATGTTTGCAGCTGCTTTCTTTCCTTTTGATTATGACCTTTTAATTTGGTGGTGTTGTCTGACGCAGAAATCTCTGGCGCACAATTTTCCAGTGAACATGGCCACCTAGAAACTCTCTGTTCACCTGTGTTGATGGGAGCCTTTCCCTAGACCGTGGGCCATTCCCACAGCAAGAGCTGGGCTGCTGACAGAGCCTGCACAAGAAAGGCTAGACGGCTCTTTTCATTCTCCCTGTGCAAGCACTTTTTAAGTCACACCTAATCCTGACAACTGGGTCCTGTCAGATGGCGCCTCTTTAAAACCAAAATATAAGTTAATAAGCAGGTGAGATAATCTGCCTCCGGCAAACACTCCCTAATTAAAAATAAGAATTGAATATTTTTCCATCATTCAGAAGTCTGCTTTAAGCTTTCTCATAGAATGCTTTTTTGTGAAGTTTTAAAATGTGTCCTGTTACGTTCATTTTGAACTAAAATATGATGGAATGAGCAGCAGACTTTGTTTATGATCCACAGTTTCATGAGTCTGATCTATTGCTTAGCAGTCTCTAGGATGTTATAGTGGTAAAGTACATGGTTATGATTAGGAGCTCCAGATCCACTACCTTGGCTTGAACTTTGGCTCTCTTACTCAGATTTTCTGCCTCAGTTTCCTTCTTCCTAAATCAGAGCCTGGAGTGAGGATTTAGGATGACATAATCTTCACAATGATTCTTGGCACAATGCCTGCCTCACTATAGGTAAGCAGTCCTCGTCAGCTATTGTCATCAAGATACTCACCATCATCATTAGCTCTTATGTATGTTCTATTAATTAATTGGGTAATGTTCTACAGTAGGGCGTGGCAAACTTTATCTGTAAAAGTATACTTTAGGCTTTGTGGGTTACGCAGTCTTTGTTGCAATCACTGGACTCTGACATGGCGCCAATCACATGACCATGCTCTGCCTGTAGTCAGGAGGGTAGATCTCAAGTGTCCTCACCAAAAAGAAAAAAAAGAAAGAAAGAAAGACCAACAAAATGGTAACTATCTGAAGTGATAAATACGTTATTTTAGTGTGATTGTGGTGATGATTTCACAATATCTGTGTTTATCAAATTTCAAATTGCATACCTTAAGTATATACAAGTTCACTTGTGAAATATACCTTAATAAAAATTAGCACTTAAAAAAGAAACAAAACAAACCTTATTTGAAAAAAAAAATGCGGTCAGAAGTCAGAAATCTCCACCCCTAGAACCTTCCATTCAGACGTTTCACTGTCTCAAAACAGTATTTCCCTCCTCTGGCTCATTCTCATTCCACTTCCTTAGTTTTCCCTGGTTCTTCAGATCCTTCACCTCTCTACCTTCAGACCCCTTCCTCTGAGTTTCAGTCCAATAGATAGATGTCAAGGTCCATCCATCCCTTGCCAATATTTTCAGCGGCTGCACGCATTTCCCCTCCATCTTACCTCGTGTCAAAACCAGGACTATCTCCACAGCTTCAACCTGGACGGCTGACCTATGCAGGAGAGAACTGCAGGATCACAGACCCTGACACCATAAATGCATCGCACCTGACTCTGACAAAGCCCTCACCTTTGCCCGTAAGTTTGTCTTAGGAAACGTCTCCCTTTCTCTACAACAGTTGTTTCAAATCATCTCCTGTCCTTATAAACTTCTAAATGCACAGACATCTCAGTCTAGGAGCTTTCCTTTCTTTCAATTACAACATCTTCCAGATCTTTCTCTCTCTCTCTCTCTCTCTCATTCACACACACCATTATTACTTCTCTCCTTTAGCAATGGAAGAACTGCCCCTTCCTACCTGAAGCTGGACACTCCACCTGTGCTGTGAAAACCCAGCTTATGTCCCTGAAGACCTGCCCTACACATCATCCCACCTTCCTCCATGTATTTTCAGCCCCCCCCCACCCCATATGCATTCCATCCACATTGAAACACATTCCTATGCTCATGCTAAAAACAAAGAACCTCACCAGATTCCATACTTTGGTTCAACCATCTTCTTTCTGCATCCATCCCACTTCCTGCTTTCTGTAAGGTCTGCAAACTAAGAATATTTTGTAGATTTTTAAACTTTTTTTTTGGTCAAAAGAAGAATACTGTTTTTAACACAGAAAAATTATATAAAACTTCAAATATCCATGCCCATAAATAAGGCTCTCCTGGCACACAGCCATGCTCACTCACTTGTGTATGGTCTGTGGTTGGCTTCACGCTACAGTGACACGTTGGGTAATTACAACAGAGACCGTACAACCCACGAGTCAAACACCTACTGGCCCCTTACAGAAATGCTTGCCTCCCTTCTACAAACTTCTCAAAACAGCTACCTACACCTGTAATCTTCACTTCCTTTCCTTCCATCGCAATCCGGCTTATGTCTCTACAGCACACGCCGAACTGCCGCAGCCCACGGTGCTCAGTGTTCCCAGCTGCTAAAATCGAAAGGGTCTTTCTCTTCCATGATACCCTGCTTCCCCCCAGCTCCCGGGGGGAGTCTCTTTACTCCCTCTTCCTTCCTCGATGACCTTGTGCTCGCCCGTCTCTGAGGTGCCACCTGTGGGCTGAGCATCCTAGTCCAGTGCTGCCCCCCTCCCCCTCGCCCCCAGACCAGCATCTCAAGTCGCCTTCCAGACATCAACACCAGAAGCCCAGAGGGCCCTCCGATGCAAGAGGCTCAAGTCAAAAGTCGTTCTTCCATTTGTGGCATGTGAGCTAATTCCTTCACCTTGCTGAAATGTGTGCCCTCTCTCGGCATCATCCCTGCATTTAATCTGCTGCCAAGTTCTGTCTTTTCTGTCTCCCGCCTACTGGTTCAGTCCACTGCTTTCCGTCCCAGTGTCACTTGCTCAAACTTCTATGATCTTTTTTTATCAGCTCTCTATTGTGTTCCTCCGTGGCAAGCAACAGAAATATCCCTTGACCAACCTAAGTGCAAATGGATGTCTTGATAGCAGTTGTGGCAACTCACAGAATAAGGCCTGGACTTTATGCTTTCTAGATCTTCCCTCTCATTATTCTAGGAACAATACACAGAAAAAGAACAACACACTTAGAGGAACAGGAGGGATGTTGCCTCTCCTGTTTCATTTAGTTCAAAATGGCAGTGGAATTTAAATTGCTACCCAATTATTTTACAAATAATGAAATCTCTTTGAAGTAATTCTGTGATCATACTATATATATGTCCTGCACAAGGCACACGGTTTGCACACATGTCCTTCAAGACTAGATTGGGCTCTCATAGTTCTCCTAAGTTCTTTCCACTCTTTTTTTCTTTTTCTTTTTTTTTTTTTTTTGAGTTGGAGTCTCCCTCTGTCACCCGGGCTGAAGTGCAGTGGCATACTCAAGGCCACCGAAGCCTCAACCGGCTGGGCTCAAGTGATCCTTCCACCTCAGCCTTCCAAGTAGCTGGAACAACAGGTGCACTCCACCATGCCCGGCTAATTTTTGTAATTTATTGTAGAGACGAGGTTTCACCAAGTTTCCCAGGCTGGTCTCGAACTTCCAGGCTCAGGCAGTCCTCTCGCCTTGGCCTCCCAAAGTGCTAGAATGACAGGCTGAGCCACCGTGCCCAGACTCTTCCCACTCTTTTTTGAAACCCTATTAAAAGTGTACATTATGCATGTATTATCCATTTACTATCTCTATCCCCTCCACCCTCCCACCCCACCCCATGACTTTTAACTCCTTGAGCATAAAAATTATATCTTAAATCTGGATCAAGAGTGAGCAAATTTTAGCCCTGGGGGCGCATCCAACCTCCCTCCTACTTTCTATAAGGTCTGCAAAATAAGAATATTTTGTAGATTTTTAAACTTTTTTTTTTTGGTCAAAAGAAGAATACTGTTTTTAACACAGAAAAATTATACAAAAATTCAAATATCCATGCCCATAAATAAGGCTCTACTGGCACACAGCCATGCTCACTCACTTGTGTATGGTCTGTGGTTGGCTTCACGCTACAGTGACACGTTGGGTAATTACAGCAGAGACCATACAGCCCACGAGTCAAACACCAACTGGCCCCTTACAGAAACACTTGCCAATCCCTGGCCAGCACTGCTGTACCCCTAGCACATTAAACTCAGTAAGTGATGATTACTGTCTGTTGGACTGACTGTTGAATGAATGAGCATGAATGAGTGTGACCGAACACAGGAAAGGATGTGCAGAGGCCAAAGCAACTCTATTTTGAATGCTGAGCCGCCATGTTGACCTCTGCTTAACCCCAGCTCTGGGCAGGCCTCTGAGATTTCCCGGGGTTCCTCATGTAGGAGCAGGTACTCACCATAGACCCTGCCCTCAGGTCACATAGCCTTGATGTGGCTGCACTTCAGTCGTCCTCTGCAACCCTTTCCCTATGGTTTATGGGCCCCAAGTCTGGGGGTGATGGTGTGAGATCCACCATCTTGTTTCACCATCACCAAAGACAGACATGACTTCTGTTTGGAAGACCCAATGAAATGTCTGTTTCTGAGCAAAACTCAGCTCTTTCTTCAGCCTCTTGGCTTCCTCAGACTGGGGGTAGGTTTACATAGGTCTGTCCGTGGCAGAACAGGATGAGACGATAAAGTCTCAAATGTTTCCTTGAGAGTCACAAACAAATGAACATTTGAATCATGATGTATTCTGTGGCTTAGGATCAGTCGAGCAAAGACAGATTGACTAAAAATATTGACACTTTACTGGTCTCATAGCATTCATGAAATTAGAATTCTAATGAGTATATGGAGTGGGGACGCTGCCTACAAAAGTGCAGAATGCCCTCCTAGCCATGCCAACCACAGAGGTCCTCTTGAAGGAGTTCATTCTCCTCAGAGAGAAACTCGATACACACTCCCAGGGCACACGTTGACTTAAAATCCCCCATGGTGACACAAGCATACTTGATATTTCTTCCAACGTACAGAATAGGGACAACGGCTACACGTGTTCACGTTCATGTTTCTCCCAACGTGCAGGTGAGTAGTTTCATGATGAAGCAGAAAAAGATCCTTGCTGCTAATGACACGCTGCGTCCTCTTTCAGAACACAAGAGGAAAACAGGCCACCAGGCCAGGCACCCTATTGACACAGACAGAGGGTGCATGAGGACCGCTGAACATGTCAGAGACTTCCTCCCACGATTCCTTCTACGACTCCCTGTCAGACGTGCCGGAAGAAAGCAGGAATGCCGACATCTTCCCGGAGCTCTCTGCTTTCCTCAGCCAGGAGGAAATCAACAGGAGTATCGACCTGGCCCGGAGAGCCTTCGCCAACTCTGAGACAGAAGATCTTGACCCAGGAAAGGGGATGGTGCAGGTTTTTAGTGCCTCCCCTGCAAGCCTCTGCGAGAGCACTCCTAGGAAGGAGACCCTCGGTGGACATGGCCTAGGGAGGCCTCAGGCCAGTGGGCCGGCGCCTGCTCAGCCTCTGCCTGACCCGACCAAGGGCACCCCTTCCCCTGCTTCAAGGAGGAGGCCCGCCGTGCCACCCCTGCTGGCCAGCCCCAGCTACATCCGGAGCCTCCGAAAGGCCGAGAAGCGTGGTGCCAGGGCCCCCACCCCAATGGCCAAACCCAGACCTGCAGGCCAAGGGGAAGCGGGCCCCCAGAGCCAACTGGGTGACAGGGCGGCCAGTTTCATCGAGGAGCTCACATCAATATTTAGAGAGGCGGCAAGGCCACGGAACCGGAGCCCGGGTGGCGAGTCCTCATCACCAGACAGCGGGTACCTGTCCCCCAAGACTCAGCCGCCAGCCCTGCCGGGCGCCTTGGCCAGCCAGAGCCACACAGAAGGCCAGCGGGACATGGAAGCAGAGGCCAAGCTGGCCGAGGCCAGGCCTTGCTCCCAGCCAGCCCAGGCCACGGCCCAGCCCCGCAGCAGCACCTGTCACCTGCTGCTGCCCCAGGATGCGGGCCACCCACCCTCTGCCCCTCGGTTCATTCAGAAGCTGAGGAGCCAAGAAGCAGCCGAAGGAAGTCGCGTTTATCTGGAGTGCAGAGTCGCGGGGAACCCGGCTCCTCGAGTCAGGTACGACTTTTTCATATGAGTAGCGCATGATGTTGTTGAGTTGATGCAGCTTTACTGTGGGAAGAGGAAAGATTTGCTGGTAGCCAGCCTCTGGAGACAGAGGTGGCGTCTTACCAAGTGTTTGCAAGGCAAAAGCATCCCTGCTTTTGTGCGGGTTGTCCCTGTTGGGGCACGTCTGCTGTCGTGGGCCATCTGTGCTGTGGACACGGAGGGAAGGCAGGCAGGACCACAGAGAGGCTGTCTTGTAGGAACTCTGCAGTTAACATGGGCCAGGCAGATGTGGAGTTGACTTAATCAAAGTACTGCGAAAAGTGTGTGTGTGTTTGAATATGAGTCGCTGAAGATGGTTGGAAACATGGCTAAAACTAGAAGTCATCTGCAGGGACAGGTGAAATGCGCAGGCATACAGGGGTTGACCCTAAGATGAGCCCCTGCTCAGGTAACTCAACTTTGGGCACAAGCTACATAGGCACATACTCAGCAAAGATAAGTGCACGCACACACCTCCAGTGATGCACGCTAGGAGGGCAGGACCTTCCTAACAGGGAAAGAGAAGCCAAGATGGAGGCTTCACGGGTGTCTGTTTTTCCACCAGAACGCAGAGATGGCAAAAATGGCAGTGAAATTAGTTCAAGTCAATACACACACCATGTTCATCATCTTGTCTCTAAATTCTTCCTCCTGGATGGCTGAGTTTACGCCTTCTCCTGTGTAAAAAGGTTAGGGGAGGGATCCTGCAGTTCCCCCTGCAGGGTCCCCAATCGAGACCACCATTTCCCAGCAGGGCCACCTTAGTCAAGCTCCTTGCCCCTCTGTGACTCGGTTTCTTCACTTGTGAAGTGGCCATTATCATAATACCTGCCTCAAATGGCTGCCCATGAAGACCTGGAGACAGAATAATGTTTATAACATTATTATTTGTAATAATCAAAAGCTGGAAACAATCAGATGTCCATCAACATCAGCATAACTTTAAAAAATTGTTCAACAGTCATAAAATGGAATACTACATAATGATTGGAAGAATAAATAATTAACACAAAAAAAACATGAATGGATCTCACAAGCAAAAAGCTGTACCCAAAAAGCCAGGTACAATAGAGTTACATACTCTATGATTATCTACATAAAGTTCAAAATAGGAGAAATTAATCTATGTTGATAGAAGTCTGAATAATATTTTTCCTTTGGCTAGAGATGGAGGGGTGAGTTGAATGAGGGATATGAAGGGACTTTCAGAGAAGGTGATAATGTCCTATTTCTTGATCTGAATACATGCATATATATGTGTGTGTGTGTGTGTGTGTGTGTGTGTGTGTGGTTTGCTTTATTAAAATCCACAGAGCTATTGAAAAAATAAAAATAAAAAAACACCTGCCTCATTCAACTTTATGATGATTGAATTAAAAAATGAGGAGAAAATAAATAAAACAGTGTGTTGCACCTAGTAGCTTGTTTTATTGTTAACTATTATCTTTATTATTTCTCACTTCTTAATTTTATATGTCAAAATGAAAATAGCATGCCAAGTCAGGATTATACTACGAAAACACAGGTCATTCATTCATTTATTTGGAAAGTTTTGCCTTTACTAAGGAAGACTGCTTCTCCTAAATTACACAAATATAAAAAGTTCATTTAAAATTATTTACTTTGGAAAATGGGCAAGTAGACATCACTGGCTAAAGAGTGAAACGCCGGTACTTTCATGAGTCACCCACCTTGCTATATTTCCTACCCAAGTCTGTTCATACACGCTTTGCCAGTGCGGGTTTCCTAGTCTGACAAGTCCTTGCTCACACGCAAGGCAAGTGTTAGCACAACTGGCTGAAAAGTGGTGTGATTAGAGGCAGACAATATTTTTTTCCCAACCAATTTGTTCAACTAATTCACCTTGAGTCAGTTCTTTGCAGTTTTTTTTTTCTCCTGTGTTTCTTTTAGAAACGGACAGCAGGGGGCAGTAAACAACTTCTTAATGTGTTCCTTTAATTCAATATGTCATTCTAAATTCTGCATTTGTGTTTTCCATAAAGAATGTATTTTTCTTACATTCTCTCCTGATAGAAATGAAATTGAACATTTATTTCAGAGTCCATTTAGAGTTTTTAAGAAACTCTCCAATCTTGGCAACAAATAGTTTTTCATTAGAGATACACCTGTGTGTCCATCAAGGTTCCACTGGTTTTCAAACTACATGTGGTTCTGCCTACATTTACTTCCAAAATAGCCCCTTCCAAATGGGTTGCCCTGGCAAGAATACCATAACCTTTCAGAAACAAAATGCAGTCCATTTAGCATTGGAGGATCAGTCCGGCTGAGCAGACCCACTGTGATGGCTGTGCTAAAGTCCACCTGACCATTTAGGCAATTCTAGGGCCCATCAAGTTCATTCTATTGCCTCTTGGGGTGAGCATTAATTTAGTTAGTAGCTTCATTATTACATCTTCTTCTTCTTCTTCTTCTTCTTCTTCTTATTATTATTATTATTATTATGAGTTGGAGTCTCACTCCATCGCCCAGGCTGGAGTGCAGTGGCATGTTCATGGCCACCCCAGCATCAACCTGCTGGGTTCCGGTGATCCTTCTGCCTCACCCTTCCAAGCAGCTGGAACTACAGATGCTCACTAACACACTTGGCTAATATTTTGCTTATTGTGGAGTCGCGGTCTCGCCAAGTTGCCCGGGCTGGTCTCGAACCCACGGGCAGGCAATCTACTTGACTTGGCCTCCCAAAGTGCTGGGATGACAGGCTTGAGTCACCACACCTGGCCAGCTTCAGTCTTATTAACTAGCTTCCTCTTCACTCCCATTCTACCAAAGTCCATGGCCACTGTTCACTAAAGATTACAAATTGTGCCCTCCTAGAGTCATTGTCTATGATTAAATGCTCCCTTGTTTAAAGTTAGTTGGTCACTGTGAATCCTGTAGAGTTTCATGGTTTTTGTTTTTACGAGAGAGAGTGTAGATGTGCGTCGGATAATTTCTGTCCCAAAGATCTTAGTTCTCTCTCATGTATTTCTAAGTGCACCCAATGTCTGAGAACACTGAGCTCTTTTGACTGCTTGAGACATGTGGCGATTTTAAGAGAAAATCTTTGAAGGGAATTCTGTACAAGAAAATTTTACTGAAGAGTTCCTGCCCTGAGGCATCTCAGAGCCTGGCTCAGGCTGCATCCGTCCAGGGGACCCAGTACCCAGCGCATGGTAGACCTGCTGGGCGGCAGGTCACCTCCCGAGGTCCGGGAGCAGCTTACAGACTTGTGAGGAGGCAAGGGGTGTCAGGAGAATCTGAAGCAAGCAACCAGCAGAGGCCCTGTAGATGCTGCTGGGAGTTGGAGTCATTCCGAGTTGGGCAGTCAGCGGCTGTCCCTGGGAGCACATGAGGTGTGGTGGCAAGGAGCTTGGTAGCTGGGTGGCAGAGGGGTCTACAATGACTTAAAAGGAATGCATTGGAGAATATGACAGTCACATCAGGACACAGATATGAGAACCGGACGGGTAGAGACATGCTGAGGGGTTTAAGCATGGGAAAGACAGAAGAGCAAAGCAGGAGCCCGGGGACTAAGCTTGTGCAGGTCCACAATAGGGAAATAATTGCTAGAGGGACATGGTGGCCACTCAGCTGCTGACCACAGCTCCTTAAATCTGGCCTGTTTGGTCTGGAGAGCTGGGCACAGTGGACCTTACAAATGTGGGTACAAAACGCAGCTGGGAAAGGCTGGAACTGGCTAGTGAAGCCAGGTTCACCATCTCAAGGCAGGGTGTCCCTGCCCCCTAGATGGCAATGTCATCCTCGCGCTGCAGACACCAGCCATGACCACGACAGGACTGAACGCAAATGCTTCCCCCCTTTATTCTTTCACAGCCAACAAAATCTCCACAAAAGAGATAAGAGCTGACGGGAGAAAAGCCTGTGCGTAGTAACAAAAATTATCTACAGCTCAGGTAGTGTCTCAATGATATGCAACGTGTTCAAGTCAGAATCCATTTATTTCTCTGAGCATGTTAGAATGTCCGGTGTTTCTCACTCACTCCCCAGAGCAGTGTGGGGTCCTGTTCCCTGCCATTGTCAGCTCCCCGCTCCCTCCAGTCTCAACTCATGTGAGTTGGTAAAAAATTGTGGAGCTCAGTAACCTGAATGGACGGAGTCTATAATACTGAGTGATCTTTCACAGAAACAAAGAGCTGAGTGTCACATGTTCTCACTCATAAGCGGACCTTGAACAATTATCATAACACTAAGAGAAAAGGATTGGCAGTAGCAGGAGACTGCCGGGAGCGGGGCGGGGAAGCAGGATTGTCAGTAGTGGGAATCTGCCAGGGAAGCAGAGGCACACCTCATCAACAAGGGAACCTGCATCATGAGCATTTGTATACCTAACCCTGAATTACACCCCACATACTTAAAATAAATAAAAATTGTGAAGCGTTTTAGTTCCAGATCACCTCTAATATGAAGGAATGGAAGCCCTATATTTTCACTTCATACTTTTAAACACGTTTCATTATGATAGCCTCATGTTTCAAACCATTTCAGCACAAGGAACCTGAGACAGAAAACTGTGCTCTGGTGTGCCTAGTGACACAACAGAATTCATTAGTTACAGAGACTGACCCTTGGCCCCATGCTGCCGTCTAAACGAGAAGATCCCGTGTGTGAGAAGTGCGTGGCTTCCTGGCTGCCTCCCCAAGTCGAGTGAGCAGAATGGCCACCTTTCAACGTCGTCTGGGCTCAGAATTCATATTTCAATGTCAGCCTGATGATTTTGACAATGTTTTCCTATGTGAGAAAAGAGCCACACCCTCATGGGGATCCTTCCCACCTTTTAAACCAGGGTATGAATGGCCAATCAACTGAAAACAAAAGGATTTTAAAAGGTGGGGCAGATGGTCTCCATCAATGGGGACAAACAAGAATTCCTTGTTTATGAACAGGGGTCCAAACACACCTCACACTAGACTGCATGACAGGGTAAACATGAACATTTGCAAAAGGAAAAACCACATTGAATAAACAATTCCACTTACCGCGGTAAAGATGGAATCCAGAAATGGTCCAGGCCTGTGCTTTCCTATTCCAAACACAATTACTCATTTCTAATCATAATTTACCTGTTAGTCATCATTATTGGCCTCATAAAGTCTTATTTAATATATGCAATTAAAAGTAATAAAAATTTTTTATGACCCAAGCCCAGCATCGCATGTGCCTCTAATTAGTTTACAGCAGCAAGATTTTGACCATCATCAAAGCCAAAACAAGAGGGTTGGCCATGTCAAATCCATGCAGCTCCATCTGTAGAAAGTCCGTCTCCTGAAAGACAATAGCAACAAAAACAATTGACTCACCTCCTTATCCAGGGTATCTGTGTGCGATGTATCCCCTTTAGTGACTGCTTTGGTTTTGGGAAATGTGGCCACAACATCACCGACCAGAAGGTTATGAGTATTTAATGCATGTTAAGGTTCAGACAACTTGGCCCAGAAATCGCTTGTTATTAAGGGATGTAGTCAACAACGAACAACAGATTATACCATCAATTATCATATGAAACACCTGATAATACACCTGTTTTTTGTTTTGTTTGAGTTGGAGTCTCACTCCATCGCCTAGGCTGGAGTGCCGTGGCACGCTCACGGCCTCCCCAGCATCGACCTTCCGCCTCAGCCTTCCATGTAGCCGGAACTATAGGTGTGTGCTACCACACCCAGCTAAGTTTTTGATTTACTGTAGAGGTGAGGTCTGACCAAGTTGCCCTGGCTGGTCTCGAACCCACAGGCTCAGGCATTCCATTCGCCTCAGCCTCCCAGAGTGCTGGGATGACAGGCTGAGCCACTGAGCCCGGCCCTACAGTACACCTGTTTTACTGCAAAACAAAATGTAAATAGGCACAAATAATTTGGAGGATGACTCTGTGATAGGCAGAGAGGTTAAGGTGTACCTACATAAACCGTTATATAACACCCAGTTGCCTGCTTGACATCTCAGTTTGTATATCTACTAGTCTTATCAAAGTCAACATATCCAGAGCTAAACTTCTGAGTCTCCTCTCCTCCAAAAAGGTTCTTTTTCTGAATCTTCTCCATGTCAACAAAAAGCCCTCTCTCCAACTGTTCACACACACACAAAAAAACCTTGGAGTCACCCTTGACGCCCCTCTTTTTCCCACATCCCGTATCCAATTCACCCACCAAAGCCAGTTGGCTCTACCTTTAATATAGCCGATCTGGCCACTTCTCACCCTCTTTGCTAATGAGGCTCTGCCCTAGCCACCAGTGTCTTTCTCCCCCTGGCTCAGCACAGTCTACGCGGCACCCAGTAACATTCCTTGTAAAGAAATAATGATCACAGCCCTGCTCGGAGCCATCTCTCAGGGTAGCATCTGTGGTCCTTACAGCGCCTAATCGGCCCCCTCTCACCAACTTCTCTCCACTTGATCCACCTCAGCCACAGTGAGGTCCCTGCAGCGCCTCTGCTGGCCTGGCATGACCCTGTCTGGGACCTGTGCACCTTCTGTTCCCTCTACTTGCAATGTTCACCTCCAGATACATGCGGGATCAAATTCTTCACCCTCTTCTCCCTCCAACAGTGTCTCCATCAGATCAGGGTCTCCATAGCTACCCCACGGGAAGGAAAGATCTTGCCCACCCACTATCGGTTCCACTCTCTCATTTTGTTTTTCTTCATAGCGCTCAGGTGACACCCTGTGCATTTACTTATTTCTTAGTTGTCTAGAATATGAAATCCTTGAATGTGGGGACTTTATTTTACTCACTCTTGTGTCCCCAGGGCCTAGAACACTATCTGGCATTGAACGTGTGTGGTGTTTCCATGGAACATCATATGTCTTCAGTCTCATGCCAAAGATTGTTCACTCAATACATATGCGTTGAATAAATAAACAAAGGAATTCCACTGCTAGGTGTCCACCTGGAAGAAACTATTTCTCATGTCTACAAGGATACATATCTTTTTGTTTTTGTTTTTTTTTGTTGTTTTGTTTTTGTTTTGTTTTGTTTTGTTTTGAGTTGGAGTCTCACTGTTGCCCAGACTGGAGTGCAGTGGCCGCTCCCAGCCACCGCAGCCTCGACCTGCTGGGCTCCAGCGATCCTTCCGCCTCAGCCTTCCGAGTAGCCAGAATTACAAGTGCGTGCTACCACGCCCGGCTCGTTTTTTTTATTTATTGTAGAGTTGATGTCTCACCAAGTTGCCCAGGCGGGTCTTGAACCCGCGGGCTCAGACAATCCACTCATCTCAGCCTCCCAAAGGCACGGGATTACAGACTGAGCCACTGAGCCCGGCTGATACATGTCTAATAAACATTCATCAGTTGGGTTTGATGGCTCAGTCTTGCCTGAGCCCCTGGGTTTGATACCAGCCCGGGCAATTTGGTGAGACCTCATCTCTACAATAAATAGAAAATTAGCTGGGCATGGTAGCACATGCCTGTAGTCCCAGCTACTTGGAAGGCTGGGGTGGAAGGATCATGGGAGCCCAACAGGTTGACGCTGGGCTGGCAGTGAGTGTGCCACTGCACTATAGCCTGGGCAACGGAGTGAGACTCCAACTAAAAAAAAAAAAAACAAACAAACTTCATCAAAGAGAGAGTAGGTAAATTGTGATATATTCATTCAATGAATGAACTAGCCCTGCATGTATTAGGGCACCTGAAACTCATCTACATAATATCAACCAAAAAAAGCAAGTTGTAAAAAAGTGCACATAAATTACATGAATAAATACTTGCATATGAAGTTACATTTGCAAAAGGGTATTATTTCAGGCTCAGAGAAGCAGGAGGAAATAGAGAAATATAGGAGAGACAGACTCTAGACTCCAGACAGCAGTGACCTGAGAGAAGAAGAGGCCAAGGTCTCTGAAGTAAGGAGCCACCCAACCAAGTGTAGTGCAGCAGGCCCCAGGGATGGAAGCCATGTGACCAGTGGGTGTGGGAAAGCCCCAGCGATGGAAAGTCATGTGACCAAGGGTCTACAGAGAGCCCCAAGATAGAGGGGCTCACAGAGGGTCCCAGAGATGGAGAGACATGCGATGGGAGTGGGCAGGGGAGGGTATGTGCAGAAGGCCTCACCCTGCAGGCTGGACTCCATGCTGAGATGGGTGGTAAAGACGCAGATGCAAATTATGCCATTTTTACACTTGGCAGTGAAAAATATCGACTCTTCATTGACCCTAGCACCCTCTTGGGTACCAATGCATTTCAGCAACAGCCTTTCTCACGAGTGGTCGACGTACTCCATAAAATCCTCTAGAAAAATCTCTTGACATGAAGCACTGTGAATCCACCAGGCTGGCTCTTAGCTTTTGCTCTTATGAGTTATACGTGAATCAGTTTTCTGGGATGTTTTAGTTATATTTTAGAGCTCTGTAAAATGTTTTTGTTTTGAACGTGTGTGGTGTTTCCATGGAACATCGTATGTCTTCAGTCTCATGCCAAAGATCATTCATGGTGTGGTCTACCCAGTTTGCTGGCTGCAAAGGGTGAAAGGTCCGTATGGGAGCTTCTCCTTCTTAAGAATGAAGTCAGCATTTACACCCAAATGCGCGCGCGCGCGTACACACAGACACACACACACACACACACACACTCTGGGCCCTGCCAGGATTAGCACCAGAAAGTCTGCATGTCTACAAGGTCACCTGCCCCACCCCCACTCAACACCCCATCCTCATTTTTGGACCAGAGGAGCAGGCCCAGCAGGGCAGAATCCATGACAAAACAAAACCCACTTGAGAGTCTCCAGCGTTCTCATGCATGTCTCATTTCCTTTCATCCCTGTTTAAATCCTCTTTATTTTTTTCTTTCTCTGTATATATGCATTTAGTTGAAAAAATGAAGTCCTTTATATTTTGCAGAGGATAGTAAATGCTCCCTGCAACATCAAATTGCTGTTGAAAGGAGATTAAGCAACAGAGTGGCAACTTTATTTTCACTGAAGTGAAAATATATCCTTATCTCTGTTTCCTCCTCACAATGATTTCTGGGAGTCGATACATTTAGGGCACGTAACTTGTCCTGGTGTTTTGTCTTCTTTCCTGTCCTGTCCACTCTTTCTCAGCCCGTTTCCAACCAGCACCTGCTCGCTTGTCATTCTTTTTTTTTTGTTTTGAGTTGTAGTCTCACTCTGTCGCCCAGACTGGAGTGCAGTGGCCGCTCCCGGCCACCGCAGCCTCAACCTGCTGGGCTCCGGCGATCCTTCCGCCTCAGCCTTCCAAGGAGCTAGAACTACAGGCGCGTACTACCACGCCCGGCTAATTTTTTGATTTATTGTAGAGATGAGGTCTTGCTTGCCCAGGCGGGTCTCGAACCCGCGGGCTCAGGCAATCCACTCACCTAAGCCTCCCAAAGGCGTGAGATTACAGGCTGAGCCTCCGAGCCTGGCTTCCTCTATACTTTTAAAATTTGCACTGAAACCTTTAACTTCCTATGAATTCTAGTAGGAAGTTTGATTATTGATGACTAGGGACACTTTCTCCTTCCCTTGTCCCTTAAGCACAAACATGCACACACACGTCACACATACATTATGTCAGAAAAAAGGAAACAACTATCAGCAAGCATGGAATTAAAGAGCTTTATCAGTCACAAAATAACATACAGGGTAACAAAAGGCCAAATCTAAAATGGTCTAAATATAAGGAAATATTTTATCCCATCAAGAGAAATCTGGAGTTAGGACAGTTCTAGGTTAATTCAGCAGCTCTTCAATGTCATCCAGGTCCTAAGTTCTTTTCACATCTCCACCTTGCTTTCTTTATCACTGGTGTATCCTCTTAGAATGACTCTCCTTATCATCCCAAGATGGCTGCCATAACTCTAAGCATTGCATACTGACGGTAAATCTTAAGATAGAAAAGAATACTTTCTTCTGCTTCCTTTTAAAAAAACAAGACAAAATTCTTCTCTGGACCACTACCTTCTTCCAAGCAGACTTCCTTTCATGTCTCTTTGGCCAGAATAGTCTTATGTGCTCAATCTAAATCAACCCTTGGGTAGATAAATTCCCCGAATTGGTCTACCAGTCAGGTTCACCTCCTGGGAGAGGCACTCCCTCTTGAAGGATATGATTGTCTGATACCTGAAGCTAATAGAGACTGCTACAGAGGATTTTCAGAAGGAAATGCTCTAGTGAAGAATGGGTAGCATGAGACCTTTCTCTTATACCTTCTTCTACCCAGAAGTAAACTTTCCCTTAGGTCTCATTGGCAGGTGGGGATTATGTGCCTGTTCTTAAATACCAGTTTACCACCATACAAAAAGTAGGTACTGTAACCTTTCCTGGATTAAAATTCCTGTTCTTACTATTGTCCATGAAAATGTGGCTAGATATCAGATTATTACCTGTCATTGTCACTTAACATCTTATCATTATCAGTTTACCCCTCTATAAAATGGGAATCGCATCTCAGCGTCTACCTGATCACATGGTTTTGAAGGCTAAACAAAACAAGGTAGGGAGAGTGGCACACAGACATATTCATATTCCGTGGATTTTAGTCCCTTCCTTGTGTTGCTGTCTTTCTTTCTTTCCTTCAACACAAAGCCTCTGTCTTATGGACCTAGAAAGAGGAGGGTCACACTGCACAGGATGCATTTAATTTTCATGTAGCTGGTTTTTTTTATTTATTGAAAAATGTGAGATACATTTATTCCATGAACTTACTAATTGGTAGTCTATTCACTCTGCTCAATTGTTAGCCATTCATATTTGAGTCTTTATACTCCCCTTCTGCCTGTATCCAGAGCTCCTACATTTGATGCCCACCTTTGTCTCCTAAGTCATCTCTTACTGGGAGCGTAGGAAAGCTTGCATCTGCTGGTGAGTGAGACTCCATCAGAGTGACACTGCTTGGATAATCCAACCTAGTCAAAGGTCATGAGACCCCCTCAATTCTGTCACCTTTCTCTTACAATGCCCTTACTGATGTTTATTTAGAAGGTGCTTTAGACCAGCGTTTAGGTATATAGCTGGAGTAGGGTTTTTGCTCAAGAGTCATTGAAGCTAAAATTGAGGAAGAGAAGGTTTGATGGAAGAGTTAACTTTTGAACCAGATTTTGAAAGATGCCCAGAAATTTGTTTGTAGGAGAAGGGGGTGGAGAAGGTTTTGGGCTGAGGAAGCCACATGTATAAAACTCTGGAGGGGAAAAAGCCATCTAAAAAACAACTATTTCAGTGCTGAAGAAGCCAGGCAGGAGATGTGACTGGAAAGCGATCTCAAACATTGAAGACTCTTTTATGTTTCCTTTTTATGTTTTCTGTCAACTATGATCTACTGTAAAATTTAACCAGAGCAGAAATTAAAACTTATAGTTTAGTGAGATCTTTCTCATGAGGGTTAAAACGAGGATTTCTGGTGATTGTTTTTTCTATGTTGGTGGATAAGGTAGTGGTGCTATTAACCAAGATTATAGAAAGGAGGCACAGGTTTGGAGAGAAGGACAGTGAGTTACCTCAGGACATGTGGAGTTACAGGTATTCTTGGAGCATCCAGGTGGAGACATTTATTTTTGCCATGAGACCCCCTTAAACATTGCTTGTATAATTGTCCACTTTTCCTAAACTCCTCCAATAATACCATTGATTGTAATTCAAAATAATTAACAACTTAATAAATCCCATTAATCAAATATTTAATGTATAGTTAATGTAATGTAATAAATAAATGATTTAGAGTTTAAAATGTAAAAGTATTAAAATACTTTTCTTGGAAAGTTTAATTATAATCATCCTTTGGTTCCTTTTTTTTGTCTTAAAATTTATCGGCCAAAAAGGTTTAAGTAAATTAGCAAGCCAAGGTTTTCCCTGGCAGAAAATAGACTGCCTTTCTCTCAGGAGGTTATGCTTGCATAAGTGTTCAAAGTATTCACATTTATCAGAGATTTCATTTCCTTGCTCAATATGAAAGTGAGACAACTCTTCTTCTCTTGTTGGAAAATGCCCTGTAGGTGGGAGTTACATTGGCAATCTTCTGTTTTGATAGCCATTGGTAATAAATATTGGAGGAATAGCCATAGTTTTGCATCCTTAAGTTTCTTCAAAATTCTTGGGTGAACGCCACTCAGATTTAGTGATTTATTTGCATTTAGTTCAACAATTTTATCTAGAAAATCCTATCTGTTTATTTCCAATTTTTTTCTAACTAAAACCCAAATGGTATATAGATTATTTTTCTTTTCACTTGAAGTAAACATCGTTTTGTGGATGAAATGTAGCAGCTGGCACCCCATCAATCTGTGCTCCATAAACACGGAAGCATGACTACAGTGTTTGAACTTTGACCCTACTGCAGTAAGTCCCTGGATTAGCCGTTGGCTGATACATTGCCCGGAAATGGAACAAATCATCAAATAACCATCAGATAAGGTGACCAAAATAATCAGACTGGAAAATGGACAGCTCATTTATTTTAGGCCATGTAAATGACTGAATTAAATCTAATACTACTCCAATCACTTCTCAGTGAAAAACTTAACGGAAGCTCCTTACTTAAAGGTTTATTATTTTTTATTATTTTTTATTTTTGAGTTTGAGTCTCACTCCATCACCCAGGCTGGAGTGCTGTAGCATGCTCACAGCCACCCCAGCGTTGACCTGCTGGGCTTAGGCTATCCTTCCGCCTCAGCCTTCCAAGCAGCTGGAACTACAGTCACGTGCTGCCATACCCAGCTAATTTTTTATTTATTGTAGAGACGAGGTCTCACCATGTTGCCCAGGCTGGTCTCAAACCCGCGGGCTCAGGCAATTCTCTCGCCTCAGTCTCCCAAAGTGCTGGGGTTACAGGCTTGAGCCACCACGCTCGGCTACTTACAGGTTTTTATAATACTTGATATGAAACTAATTTAGTTTTAAGTTTTAGAATAAATTTATAAAAGACACCTGAGATTCTATAAGTAAGCAAACTCCATTCATTCATTCATTTTATTTATTCAGTCATAAGTTTAATTCAATTATGTGCCATGTACCATGTCCAATGTTAGGCACAAAGACTGTAAATACAAGAAACATGACTCTGTCTCTGAAGAAACTTGAAATAAGTTGAAAGTTGGAACGCATAGCATTAAGCATCATGTTAAAATTGCTAAAGATGTCCAAATTAAGAGCACACTGGATGCCGTATTGAGTGGACAGGAGGGTAGCAGGACTGTAGGTGTAGAGATCACTCTGTTGCATTAGCCCAGGTGACAGGAAATGTTGACCTAATAGGGGGTGGCAGTGAGAATAGTGAAAAGTGGCTGGATTGCAGACGATGTTATTGCTTCACAGAGAGGATTTATATTTACTTCTGGTAAATGGTTAAGCAAGAGGTAGATCAATGCTGAGTTCAATGCTGAGTTGAGGTGATTTGAAAGTGGCTTCCAATCTCTGTGAGATCTGATCCTGTCTAGCTCTTCTGAAGTCCATCCAAAATTCTGGAATATATGTGTTTATCAGAGCTCTTCTTCCGGGACAGGATGAGGGATCTGAATTATAGTTGCTTCTTAGTGTCTCAGCTGTTGCTTTAGAATCAGCAGATGCCATCAGAGAAGAGGCTTTCAACAGTGGACTCACTTCTCAGGACCCCCTTGTCTCCAGAATCTTGGCCTATCAAGTTCTCACTGGCTTTATCAGTCACTAAAGCCTTTGAGCAGACCTTTAAAAGTTATTTTGTCCATATTTTCTAGTATTACTTGATGGGAAGATTGGTTCAATGAGTTAGTATACCATAGCTGGAATTGGAAGTTTCAGAGTTGACATTCCAGATTCAAAGATGTACCCAGTACATGAAAGAACAGAGGAAAAGCTTCTAACAAAGTATGAGGATGTTTCAAGGCACACTTTGTTACAGAGATTATTAATATACCAAGAATAAAGCATACTCTATTTATGGGATTCAATATCCACAGGCAAGTAGAATGTATAAAAGGGAGTATGTAATCTAGCTGTAATTTTGTATCCTTTGACAAATCTCCTTCTAACTCTCCCTTTCTCTATCTTTCTCAGCCTCTAGTATTCTCTTTTCTACTCTTTCTTTCTATGAAATCAACTTTATTTAGCCCCCAAATATAAGTGAGAACATGTGGTGTTTAACTTTCTGTTCCTGGCTTATTTTACTTAACATAACATCCTCCAGTTCCATCATGTTGCCGCAAATGACCAACTTTTATTCTTTTTTTGTGGCTGAATAGTGTTCCATTATGTATATATACCACTTTTTCTTTAATCATTCATCTGTTTTTGGATACCTGGGGTGATTCCATATCTTGGCTATTGTGAAGAGTGCTGCTATACACATAGGGGTGCAGATGTTTCTTCAATGTAATGATTTCTTTTCTTTTGGATAGATTCTCAGTAGTGAGATAGCTGGTTCATATGTTAGTTCTATTTGTAATTTTCTGAAGCACTTCCATATTGTTCTCTATAGCATCCATTTTTATTTTATTTTATTTTATTCTATTTTATTTTTTTTGAGTTGGAGTCTCACTCTGTCGCCCAGACTGGAGTGCAGTGGTTGCTCCCGGCCACCGTAGCCTCGACCTGCTGGGCTCCGGCGACCCTTCCGCCTCAGCCTTCCAAGTAGCTGGAACTACAGGCGCGCGCTACCATGCCTGGCTAATTTTTTGATTTTTTTATTGTAGAGATGAGGTCTTGCTTGCCCAGGCGGGTCTCGAACCCGCGGGCTCAGGCAATCCACTCACCTCAGCCTCCCAAAGGCGCGGGATTACAGGCTGAGTCACCGAGCCCGGC
>CAUYQG010046575.1:0-11821 GCA_963574415.1 Tarsius wallacei | reverse complement strand
TCAGAATAAGCCCCACAACTAGAGAGACCCGCTGTGTCTGATGAAAGTTTATTCTATGCCTCGGTGTGGTGGACGCTAACAAAAAAATGCTTATGAATCACTGATGGAGTGGATCTGAGAAATCCAATTGTCTGTATAACCTTTAAAGTCATTATGGAAAATGATTTATAAAATGCTTGCACTTTTGGCATTAGGCAAAGAGTCTGTACTTGGAGTTACAAGGCCTGTAGGAATGTGCCTTATGTCAGCTTTGGGATTTTATAACAAGAGTCTTCAATTCTTCAATCATCAGTGTCCTTATATGTAAAGTAAGGACAAAAATATAGGACAAGTCACCATGCAGAGAATCAGGAAAACAACTTCACAGTCTTAAATTGAAAACTAAGACCAAGAATATTTTTTTAAAATTAGCCCTTCTGTGTCTTTTGAATAGTACTGTCCCTATCTCATCTAATTCACAAGGCTAAAGTTTTGCTTAGATAACTTAAAGAAATACAAGGTAAAGATTTTGCTAAAATTATACACACAGACACATAAGTGGTTATTTTAAAGAAAAGAAAATTCCTGGCACTGTTGCACTCAGTAGCATACTTGCAGTCTGAGATTTGCAACATCCACTCCAGATAATCCCACAGATAATTGAATACGCAATCTACTTCTCAGAGCACTTATCCAGTGTAGGGGGCATGGGACAGTCATTCTCCTATTAAACCTGCATTTGGAACTTCCAGACAAGAAGATGCAGACAGCCCTGCCTCAGCTTCCTTAGATATAGCTTATGTGTATTGTTTATATCACATAGAGAATGCATTTTCATTCAGACCACCATGAAATGTTGTGGAAAACTTGCCTTTATGCAATAAATATTTAAAGTGATGCTATGAGAATTCAGATTAAGTACTCATCAACGTTTGGTCTGTTGTCTGTAAAACTTCTGTACAACTTCAACGATCTTGATTTTTATTAAAAGAGTAGGGAGAGTGGAATACACAAAGAATTGGACTAGTATAGCAGAAGCTTCTAGATTCATTAAATTGCTTAATTTTAGTCAAGGATTTGTATTGCTCAGACAAAATCTCAAACTGTAAATGCAATAATTTAATTTTCAAAAACCATTAAAATAATTTTTCCTATATGCCTCCCATTCCTCATATTTTTTTCTAACCCATGCAATCTGAATGTCGGCTATTAAAAGCAGCACACTGTTCACATTCACAGACATCAAGAAATACATCATTTTCACCAAAAGTCATCCAAATTCCCAATTTTATCCTAAACTGTATTCCAACTAAAAAGATCATCACTCACTTACTTAGAGATGAATTCTCTCCAGATGGCCATTTGGAGTAAGTGCATCCTTCAAAGATGGAGAAAGTTATATATAATGTAGTAAGACAAAGTTTTACTAGCAAACTACAAGGACTTTGTGTGACTAAACAAGAGATGGACAAAGAACAGAAACTTTCCAGAAGGTAGAAGGTGATCTGCTGCTAGAAGGGGGAATGATTAAATTTAGTAGACTTAATTTCTCAACCAGTTTATTATGAGAGGAAAATGTGCAAAGTGATTCACAGTCATGGGCATCCACAAAAGGAAAGCCTTCAACATCCAGTTCATCTGCATGCCCAGGTGTTACCAGCACATTAACCCTGAAGATTCAGTACACAGATATTTTACATCTAGATTTATAAAGTTGGCATGACTGAATTATAGACTAGAGGTATCCTTAGCAACTGATGATGGAGTTAGGACAAAGAAAGGTATTGCTTCAAGGTATTAAGAGCTATTTTTGCAATATAGCTCTGCAGAAGGAAGTATCTTAAAGCAAACAAAAAAATGCCTCCCTAGAAATCCTTAAAACATTTTGCATTGCTGGGATAAATCACACAAATTCAGCAGACTTCTAAATTGTGTCATAGCGCCTATTTCTTAACTGTACAGGGAAATATTTAACAACCAAAGAGCGATGAAAGTTGTGAAAAGTTAAAAAGGCAGGAAGAAAGTGGCAGACCATTAAAGAATGCTGAAGTAGTCTAGGTGCTCTGCTTTTGGGATCCCTGGCGCGGTGGTGGCGCCCAGAGTGAGAAGAGGTGGGCGTTTAAATGGTTCTCCGAGAAGGTCTGGAGTGAAGTGCTCCTAGAACTAGCAGGTCTCTGCCTCTGAATCTCAGGAGATTCTCAAGAGACCGACTTGTCCCAGCTAACGAGAAGCTTATTGATGGGGTGGAAGAGAATGAGCCTTAACGTCACATGGACGTTGAGAAAAGTGCTTCTCCTGCTGGGCTTCCAAGTGTAACACTCTCATTTTCTGAGGATTTCATCATAAATTTCCACCAGCAGTTTTTCTCCCGGAGGAATGCGAGAACAAATGCAAAAAGTCATAAGAAAAATGAAAAGTAGCTGGATGTCTTTCGTCTTACTAACATGACATGTTATGTTATTGGTAGTTTAATGATTGTTATTAGGACAATGCACTTCCACTAGAAAAAATATGAAAACACTTAAAATTTTAGTTCCTCATAATATCAGAGATAGTCATCAAAAACATATCCTTATAAAATTGCATTTGCACCTGTGTATTGGTTTGTATGTGTAAGTTCGTGTGTGTGTGTATGTGTGTGTGTGTCTCACCAGCGAACTACAAGCACTTTACGTAACCAAACAAGGAGTAGAGAATCGTTAAACAGGCGCACAAACTTATATACATATAAATACTTATGACATTTACAAGTCAGCACATGTATATGTGTGTCTGTGTATTTCCACATAATTTGACAATTTGCGTTGTTCACAAAATACATCATAAGAAGTGTCCTTGATATGAAATATTCTCCTACTTATAGCCTGTAATATTCTATCTTGTAGAAATGCTCAACATTATTTAGCCAATGCTTCATTTTAACATACATATTGTTTTAATTGTGGAATTAATTAATTATGTTGTAATGAACATCCTTGTATCTAATTTTGGTTATGAATCTTGGAGTGTTTTCTTCATAAATTTTTTAAAATCGGAATTATTTAATCAGTTTGTGTGATTATTTTTAAAGTTTTGATTATATTTTTAAGTTGCACTTCTAAAATATTATCAAATTAGGTTTTATATTATCAACTTTTATCTATTTATCTATCTACAAATCTATCTATAAACACACATACACCCGCACACACACCCTGCACTCATACATACAAACACATCTCTAGTGATTCTGACCTCAAACATAATGTTGTTTTTGCTGTTGTTCTTCTATTGAGGTTGAAATTCTTTTTAATGTATTGGTATTTTTTGCTTTTTAATTGCCCATTTTATTTGCCCTTATTTATTTGGAATGCTGTTTTTTCTTATTTATTTAAACTTTCACTTTGCATATTAAAATATGAATATGTGTATACCACTCATGTTCAAAACAGTGTTTGTATTTTCTTTTCTATTTTATTTTGTTCATGACTTTTTGTGATGGAAAAATATTTTTTAAATTATGGAGTAAAACACATTGACATTACTTCTGCAGTTTCTTCCACTGATGGTATAGTTAGAAAATTCTCTATTATCTTAAAGCATAAAAAAATTACTTTTATTAGTTTTTGCTTGTGTTTTTTGAATTTAACTCCTTAAATAGCCTTGGACTTTAGGGTGTGATATAGCAGTAATTTACTGTATTATCTCTGACTCAATGATCCTAATACCAGTTATTGACAAGTTCTCCCACTACCTAATGAGTTTGAGCAGCAATTTTTTATGTTAAGTGTTTATCTTTGTCAAAGACTCTATCTATTGTATTCTATTCATCCTTCTAATTCTTAAAACTGTAACTCATTATTTGGTTATTTCCATATGTACTTTTGTGTGTGTGTGTGTGTGTTTTAGAGAATGGCCTTTCATCTTTCTTCTCCAAAATGATTTTATAAGCATTTAACTATTTATTTAGGAAAGAAAAACAATTCCAGAACTGCATTGCTTTGTTTCAAAAACAATAGTAAAAACATATTATAGTTCTTATTGGAATAACATTGGCCTTATTTATTTAAAGAGTATTGGCACTTTTACAAAATTTTTTTTGAATCTAGGAATATAGTAGGCCTCTGATTTACTTAAGTATTCAGTCAGCTTCCTTTAAGTTTTGATTTGTTTCTGGTGTGTGGATACATATGAATGTGTATGAGCGTGTGTGTGTGCTTGGTATATTTCTCACAGTATTTATCATTAAATTTATTCCTAAATATTTTATTTGTTACTGTTTCATGACAGTTTGTATGTGTCAATAGTTGTTTCTGGAAAATTGGAAGTCTGCTGGTTTTTAACAATTTATTAATTTTCCTGTCAACCTATAACCTCTAATTAGTAAATAACTTTGAAGATCACCGTGTTTATGTTACATGGTCATCAAATGCACAAATATTTCATTTATTCTATTCTAATGTTTTGAGATGTTTACATTTGCATTATATTGTCTAGAATTTCCAAAACTATGTCTACCCACATGTGGGGAAATGGGCCTTTTTTTAAAACCTCAGTAATAATACAGTTTTCCGGCACCAGACCCTGGATGATCAAAGCAGAGGAATATTGTCTTCTGGGGTATCTAGGCCAGATAGAGGAGTTGTGGCTCTGAATTGGTTAGTTTGCATGTCAAGGATATGTTTTAGGTTGGGACCTTTGTTATTTTTAAATGACTTCATCATTATGCCTAGATCTTCCCTTGGTTTCAAGCAGGTAGAGTTTATCATGGTCAGGAATTACTCTTCTATAGTTGGGAATTATCTAAAGCTTTCTATCAGCAATGATTGCTGGATTTAATCTCTTGGCAATTGTTTACAAAGTGTGTGCATTGTATTTTCTCTGAGATGGTCATTCATATGTAGACACAAAAGGAGACATGGAAGAGACTGAGGAAAAAAAATTTAATTTATTTTATTCATCAATTTGAATTTGGACTACTAGGGTGGTCCCTAGTTACCTGGCACCTGACCCTGGATGATCAAGGCAGAGGAATATTGTCTTCTTGCGTGTCCAGGCCAGACAAAGGAGTTATGGCTCTGAATTGGTTAGTTTGCATATCAAGGACATGCTCCAGGTTGGGACCTCTGCCATTTTTAAGAATTGGTCATCCAGTAGATAATCTTTCAACCCTCATCCACCCTTATTTTTTGGAGTCAATGTTTAATACTTGGATGACAGTTACACGAGAAACACTATCATCACCATTACACATAACATACCCATGTAACAACATGCATATGTACCCCTGAGCCTAAAACAATTTTTTTTTTTAAAAAAAGAACTAGCTGGCCTCAGGAGAGACTGTCTCTCCCTAGCCAAAACCTTTACTTTTTTTTAAAGCTGCAAAAGCATTATAAAACACAGAAAATTTAAAAATACTTACATGTTTTTGCATGTGTGTGCACCTGAGTCTCAAAAATGGCATTACTACTTCATTTTTTTAGTAGTTATTGAGGTTGCTTATCAGCAAGAAATGGTTTCCAGCAAATGTTTAAACAGAAGACCTGAATTCTGTGTCAATACTGCCACAAACAGGGTCATACTATGTAAGCCAATACATCTCTCTGGATTTCTGTTTCCTCAGCTCTACAGTTATAGTTTTCAATAAGATCACAAATACAAGGCATTTGTACCTGGCACCTCATGCCTTGGAACTCATCCCTAGGAACCTTCCTCTGTCTATTCTGGTTAATGGGATGACATCACTCTTCCCACAGAGCCTATATGTGGCCACAGAAAAATTCTCAACCTAGCAGGGACCTCTGAATCTGGCAAGCACCATGATGTTCGTTGGTCTGCCAAGAGTTCTAGGATTACTCACTTCCTTGAACCCTCCTCTTGCGTAAGGACTTCTTCACATTTCCTCTGAGCATCATTGTGGAGTGTCTGCTACTTGTTAGGCCCTTGGATAGGTCCTGGCAGGTCACCAGCTCCCTGCTGCATGGTCCCCTGTCCACCTGCCATCCCTCCCATGGATGGTCTTATATTTCTTGCTCAGAATTGTTGACTGCTTAGGAAAAAATTATGCTCAAAACTACTCTATGCACTGCACAATGACTACAGACTTCTGAAGTGTAGTAATAATGTCACATGTATTTGTGACATACATCTCATAATAGTGACCAAAGCCTTTAGTAATATTGGTCATATTCTTCCTCCAGTAGCTGAAAGGGCTGTGTGCTTATCTGCTTATCTGTTGCTGGGTTTATTTTGTTCTGAAGGAATCCATAACTCTATCTGGAGATGTATTTCCTATTCACTCATGGAGAGACTCAGCCCAACGCAACGGTCATCTAAATGGCGTCGTGAGTTTCTGGTAGGGCTAAAAGTCAAATCTGTCTCTCCTCTAGCCATCACTAATTGTATAAACACAAATTCCACATTTCTCTTGCCGCTTTCAATCACATGAAGGTCAAGATCCTACAAGTTTCCCAGAGGAACTGGGCTCTGACCCGATGTTCCTGCAGGTATGACTGAGTGTCTCACAAATGGATGGCTTGGCTTCATATCCCATTAAAACTGAGTTTGTGAGGAAATTGAGATGAACAATAAAATGACTTCTAAAAGAAAGTCATCCCACTTTCCCTAAAAAGGCTTCCCCCTGCAGTAGCAGCCTTCTTTTAAAACATTTTTTTCTCCTGGTGTATGGGAGAATACACAGCAAGAGAAATGTAGACATTTATTCCCCTTGCACACACAGATGGCACATCACCAATACCTTCTTGCGTATGCACTAACTCAGATTGCAGAGTGCCTAAGGAATATAACCATATGCCCCAAACATAAAACTCATTAATATTTGTCCCATGCTCTTCTGAATAACTTTCTAAGCAATATTAGCCTTACTGTTCCTCCATCTCCAAAATTCATATGACCAAACACCACATATCATGCTAATTAAATTAACAAACTTTTATTATTTCATGCCCAGTCCCCATTCTAATGTCTATGAACCCTACAATTTTTTAGTGAAAGTGTCTAGTGATTCATTGACCGAAATGCACTAAAAAATATAGCATCCATGTGTTACATGATTGCAAGGAAACCTTTTAAGATTAAATTTTATATTTTAGGACAGTTAAACTTACAGAAAATTGAACTTAGTGTACAGAGAGTTCTCATATATGTCCTCTCTTTGCCCCATTGTTAACGTCTCACATGAGGGGGAACATTCGCTACAATGGATGAATCAATTTTGATACATTACGATGAGCTAAAGTCTATACTTTACATAAGGGTTCACTTTTCGGTTCCACAGTTGCATGGATTTCCACAAATACTCCTGTCATGTAACTCCATCATCACAATATCCCATAGAATAGTTTCCCTGTTCTAAAAATCCTCTGTGCTGTATTTACTTCTTTCTCCCCTGACCCTTGGCAATCACTTAGCTCCACAGTTGTGCTTTTTTCCAGAATGTCACATAGCTGAAATCATACAGAATATAGCCTTTTCAGACTGAATTTTCTCATTTGTAATATACATTTAAGTTTCCTACATGTCTTTTCATAGTTTGATAACTCATTTCTTTTTATTGCCAAGTAATATCCCATTACATGGATGTACACAGTTTATTTATCCACTCAACTACTGAAGTACATCGTGATTAAATCTAAAGTTTGTAACTATAAAATGTGTTATTTTTGGTGCAAACTTTAAGCTTCCAAATCAGTAGATTTCATACCTAGAAACATATTTGCCTGATCATATGGTAAGACCACGTTTAATTTTGTGAGAAATCGCCAAACTGGATTCCAAAGTGGCTGTAGCAGTTTGCATTTTCCCACCAATGATGAAGGAGAGTTCCTGAGTTTCACTAGCATTTGGTACTCTCAGTAGTTTTAATTGTAGTCATTCTAATAGGTATGTGGTGCCAGGTCATTGTTTCTTAAAAAGATATTATCTATTTTTTCTAATTTTCTATTAAAATTCACTTTCAATCTCTATAGTTATATATATTTTTACCCATTGTCAATCATTTATAAAATTAACAAAAGCATACTTATATGTGTGAGAGATAGATAGAAAAAGAGAGATAAAATTTAAAAAATAAATATGAAAGGCAATCACTTTTGTTAAGAATAGCTACAGTAATAACTAGCATTGATAAAGTTTTATTACACTAATCAATTTATCATTACAATCTCAAGGGAAAATATTTTGTATTAACTCAAATTTTACAGAAGAGGAAATTTGGCCTCAGAAATATCATATGATTGATAGGTATTCACGTGATCGTTATGTGGATCTGAAATTGATGATGGTTCTCGTGGATCAGACTCCTCTTCTGATTGCATTTCCTGTTCCTCAACATCTTCTTGAAACGTTCCATGCTATCATCTAGCACAAGATATTCTCCCAGCCAGTTGACCAAGTCTGCAGAAAATGAGAGCCTCCAGTGAGAGCCTCAGGAAAGTTGCCCTTGGTTCACGATGGACAACCCTGCCCAGTAAGACAGAACCGAGTCTGCTTGCTCTATCGCATCCTCTGCCTAACGCAACTTCAAGGTATGCTGTTCTATTTGGCTGAAGATTTTCTCTAACATCTGACAGTTTTTCTTTTCCTTTTTTTTTTAGTATAAGAGGAGGTGTGACTATCTCATTCAGCACAATCTCCAGTGTCTGTGAGCAGTGAAACTTCACTGGGCCCAGCCTGGATTTTGTCAAACTGTTAAGAGCACAAGGCTCATGGGGCTTGGGATGCAGTCCAGGTTTTTACCACTGGGACTATGATTAAGCCAAACATTCTTCTCCAGGTCTCAGCTTCTTAAAAGGAAGAAGGGTTTACAAAGGGTTTTGTAGCCCTAACTTTCAAATGAGTCATTTACAAAGGGTTTTTTAGTCCTAACTTTCAAATGAAAAGTTAGTTATCCTTCTCATTCTATAATGTTATCCAATGCAAAACCTAGTGCTAGAGAGAAGGAAAAATGTGCTGTCCACGATTTCTTTGGAAGAAAACTATTAATAGATACAGCTCCATCCACTAATTTTTACATGGTGATTCCAGAAGTCTAATAACTCTAACACATTGAAGAAGCAGCTGAAAAATAATTACAGAAATTGCTAGTGAATAAACCACTTCTTTGTGAACTTTTCACTGTATATTCAATGGTAACAATTGTTTGCTACCTTAAAAAAATTACATAATTGAATTCTCCTCTAAAAGAGAAGAAAAAAAGAATCCTTCTCTTATAAAGGTTTAGTCTTGGCATTTCATCAAAACCCATGATTCACTTTTCTCAGGTCCCAATTTAAGTGAAAGGAGGAATGTTTTCAGTTGTTACTCAAAGAAGAGATCTGGATTTTCTAAATTCTAATGTGAGTCTATGTAGATACTCCTTCTGAGGTTTTATGACAATCAAGTCCTCGTTTTATGTCTTTCAAATATCAGATTCACTAAACTCCCTTCCATAAACTCCCTCAACAGAGAGTTGAAACAATGCAGTCAAAATCACCAGTTCTCTGGAGGCCACTGACAATAGACAGAGTATGTAATATTAACCAGACATTTTGGGCTATTCATGTACATTAATTGCAATCAAAGAAGAGGTATGAGAAAAGAATTGAAATTAGAGTAAACAAACATAGGTATAAACACAAAAGTTGTTTGTGGAACTGTCATTGTTTGCGTATGAATGTTACAGTGGCGTCTCATTTTTGATGGAAGTACTATTCAATACAACTGGCATTGGTGGTTGCTGCCAGTGTAATCCATGTTATCCGTGGGGCAACCCCATGCACTCCAAAACAGACGTGGAGATTTTAGACTGTCTGAATTAATTGCTCCTCACACCACAGGTCCCTCGACATCTTGTCATAACTCTCTGCAAGGCTTCCATCACATCCCTGTTCCTCAGACTGTAGATGAGAGGGTTCAACACAGGGGTGAGGATGGTGTAAAAAGCAGAGAAGACCTTATCTTTGACTGGAGTGTGGTAGGACTGGGGAAGCATATATGTGTACAAGGCAGCCCCATAGAACAACGTCACCACAGTCATGTGTGACGAGCAGGTGGCAAAGGCCTTCTTCTTCCCTTCCAGTGACTTCATTTGGTGCACAGTGATGAGAATCTGGGTGTAGGATGCTGTCACCACAGAGAAGGGGATCAGCAGCATTGTGATGCAGCAAATGTACATCACCATTTCATAGATGGCTTTGTCCCCACAGGCCAGCCTCAGCATGGTGGGGGCCTCACAGAAAAAGTGATTGATCTTGTGAGAGGCACAGAATGGGAGACTCATGGTGATGGGGGTGAGGAGGAAGCTGTCCAAAGCACCACCAAGCCAGGAGTTGGCCAGGATCATCCAGCAGACCCGCTGGCTCATGAGGACGGGGTAGCGGAGGGGCTTGCAGATGGCTATGTAGCGGTCGTAGGCCATGAGCCCCAGCAGGAAAAATTCAGCCCCTACAAAGGTCATGTAAAGAAAGTGCTGGGCTGTACAGGCGACAAAGGAGATGGTCCCCCTACCCACCAGATAATCAACCAGCATCTTGGGTATGATGGTGGAAATGTACATCATATCAATGAAGGAGAGGTGGCTGAGGAGGAAGTACATGGGGGTGTGGAGGTGGGGGTCTACATGAATCAGGAAGATCATGACTCCATTAGCTATCACGGTCATGAAGAAGATGGCACAAATGACACTGAAAAGGAATCCTGAGGCTTTACTGTGAGTGAAGAGCCCCACGAGAGTGAAGTCACTGGATACAGTCCTGTTGTTCTCATCCATGGTGTTACATTAGACTTAGAGGCATAGGTACAGAAGTGTGGTGTTAATGAACATCACAATTGAGAAAATGAATCATTACAAAATGTCTGTATGGGCCAGGCATGGTGGTCCACACCTGTAATCCCAGCAGTTTGGGAGGCCAAAGTGGAGGGTTACTTGAGCCCAGAAGTTTGAGACCAGCCTGGGCAAGCAAAATAACAAGACCTCATCTCTACAAAAACATTAAAAAAAAATTAGCTGGGCATGGTGGTGCATGTTTTCAGTCCCAGCTACTTGGGGGGCTGAGGGAGAAGGATCGCCTTAGCCCAGGTTGTCGAGCCTGCGGTGAGTCATGATTGTGCCGCTGCATTCCAGTCTGGGAGGCAGAGTGAGACCCCAACTAAACTAAAAGTCTGTTTTAGCATTAGTAAATTGAAATTACTTGTATAACTAATATCAAGCTTTTTTTTTTTTTGGTAGGGTAGATTTGTAGAGTCTTCCTCTTTGGCTATTTCTTCTTAATGAAGAGCAGTTCCAAGGTTAGGTTTCCATGGCCTGAAGATGAATGGATATTTGGCAACTGTCGTATCCCAGTCAAACCGTACTACAGCCAGTCCTGCTGGCACTCATGGCCTATGACCGCTACGTGATGCTTGGTTTAAGGGATTTTAGTTGTTATTGGAGCCCTGGAAAGAATCCATCACTTGGAATTGGCTCCATTTATTTAAAACATAGATACAATTGTAATTGATTCAAGCAATTCAAATTGGTTAAAAAATTTGAATAACCAAATATAGCAATTTGGTAAGATGTTTAATTAAATTGTGAGTTTCTGTGATAATTTTAAAACTGATCAGTCTCATCTAGAAATAACTATTAATTTCAGAAACAACGGAAAACTACAGTAAACTATAGTAAACAGAGCTACTTTATCCATTGATCATTAATGATTTTTATTTGTTCCTTCACTCATTTGTTGATTTCTCATTAATTCACACATCAAATCTTTATTTATGAAGAGACTCTTGTGCTGTGTCCTAAGCTCTGTGGATGCTGTAGTAAAAACAAAGCTAATATATCTACTGTGACTTACATTATAGTTATGAGACAAAC
>CAUYQG010046568.1:0-13451 GCA_963574415.1 Tarsius wallacei | reverse complement strand
TTTTTTTTTTTTTTTTTTTTTTGCTGGGTGTGAGGGGCAGTGTCTTGCTTTGTCTTCCGGGCTAAAGTTCAACTTCTAGGTTCCAGTGATCCTACTACCTTAGTCTCCTAAGTAGCTAAAGCTACAGCTAGTCGGTGTTGTATCAACTTGGCTAAACTATAGTACCCAGTTACTCAATCAAACACTAATCAAGGTGTTGCTGAAGATTTTTTGTTAGTGGGATTAAAGTCATAATCAGTTGACCTGAAAAGCAAGAGAGAGAATTTTAGACAACACCAGTGGTCCTGATTCAATCAGTTAATAGGCCTTTACAGAAAACAAAAAGTACTTAAAATCTTTTAGAAATGAATTTTGGTCACTTTAGGAGGCTTATATGATCTCAAAATATAATCTTTGAGAAGTCAACTTCAAGTGGCTAGATTTTTTTTTCCCCCTGATACTTGAACTTTATTATTTTAATTTTAAAATTAACTGGAGTTTGCTGTTTCAGATGATTTATTCTGTATTAATTCACTACCCTTCTTCCTCCCATTCTTCCCTCCTCCAACGTAATTTAGTTCATTCCGAATTGGGTGACAGAGGTATCCATTACTTTTTGTTATGCAAGCTTCTAAATAGCTGTGTTTTCACACTCACTTCCATTCTTTTATGAATGGAATGATTAAAAACATTATTTTACCATTTAATTCCTTCTTTTGTGAACTCTCCTTTAAGAGAAGCAGCAGCTACCATGTCTTTTTTTTTTTTTTTCCCCCAATTTTAGATTCCTGAATAGGCTTCTATCCAGCCACATCCATTGCTGCCTTGTATAGAGAGCTGGACAGGATTTATTATCCTTCAGGTTGTTTCTGGTCAGCAGCAGAGCCAGTCAGGTAAATAATACTTTTACACAGTGTAGGTGGACTTAGTTGATCCTACAAAAATAAGACTGGGCACACACATTCTAAACTTAGACGATCTTGTCTGTGTTGCTTCAGTTGTCTGATTTGAGTTTAGAATGTTCACTTTTAGTCAGCCTGATCGTCAGTAAGTTGAAATCAGCTGGAGGTAAAACCAAAACAACACAAAGAATACAGGGGAATCAGCAGTCTCCTGATGGCAGTCAGAACTGCATGCTGTGTGAAAGGAGGTGGTCCAACAATCCAGGTTAAAAAAAAAAAGGCTGAAACAAGGATCAGGTAGTCAATTGAAGGACAACAGTATAGAAGAAAGAAATCGTAGGGAAATGCAAATGCCACACAAGCTGAACATATGGAGAACAAACTATAAGACAATCAATGTGATGTCTGGAAAAATATGGTGAAAGAACTGAGAAAGAACAGCTTATTTTCTTCAACTGTGATATGCTGAGTTAATTAGATTACATTGGTCAAAAACTCCTAGAAATTACTTCTTCAGAAGCAGTTAAAAAAAAACTTGTCATTAATTTATTTCCCTTCCATTCACTCAAATAAGTGAATTGGTTTATTTTATTTTTAGACATCATGTGGGCCAGTTCTCAAAGCTACATCCGTGTCATCTGAGCATCCTGAAAATGCGAGTTCTCAGGCTGTATCCGAGATCTATTGGATTAAAAACTCTGAGAATGGGGCCCAGCAATTTGCGTTTTATCAAGCCCTCTGGAAACTCTGATGCAAGATTCAGAATTACTGGTTTATATATTAAAATCTGTGCTTTTAAATGTTCTGTCCCCAATTTTTTGAAGTCTTATTAGAGGATGGTAAACCTAGTACCTAGTTCATTAATTTTTGTAGGTCTGTTTCTTTCAGGATGTCATCTACACTCATTTCTAGTACATGAATCTCTTTCTCACTTATGAAGAGATAAACAGAATTTTTATTCCTGTCTTGCTAAGTGGAAGTATATAAAAGTTTTCTTAGCATTTCCGGTCCTTTGTGTCTTGGTGGTGTCCTCAAAATAAATTCAATTTCTCTAATCATCTGAAGCCCACATAAAATTCTTACTTTCAGGAATTTGATAGATTGCAAATGTCCCTTGGGTTCATTTCAATTGAATTTATAATCGGGCTCCTTAATACACTCCTGATAGAAAGTGACTCTCAACCTTTTGAAGTGACTCGCAACAATTTTCCTTGAAGGGACTCTCTTATAGAACCCATGTATATTTGATTATTCTTGTTCATATTCTGTAGTTTTGATGAGACATAAAATAGACTAACCAGTGGTATCTACTTCCCTTCGGTGTTCTCTTCCCTTCCTCCACATAATTAAATTTTTCAGCCCATTCTCATCTCTTTTTTTTCTTCCATTATCTTGTGTATAACTGACATCGAATATCCTCTTGATTTTTCATACAGATTCCTTTGTACTTTCAAGAATGAGATAAATGCAGAAGGTGGATACATTTGTCCATTGAAAGCTGATGACTTTTGTTTTCCCTATGGAGTAGGAGGTGAGGTCATCTGTTGAGATTGAAGAAATAGATGAATTTGAGACATGGAGAAATCTGGCTTTACTGTTGGTTAAAATATTGAAATTCTCCTAAGCCATACTATGAGTCCCTATATGTTCTTATTTCTGATCTCTTCTTTTTCCCCAGGACTCCTAGACCTTCCTATGATCCAGCATCTAGAGTCTAGCATTGATGGACATCAAAGTCACATATAGTCTCTGTTCTGATCAGTGGGTACCAATACCCTACTGGTAGCTAAATATTTTGTAAGTTATTGTGATCAGAGATTTTATGAGAGAGGAAAATATTTGACATAGTTGTAACAAGTAGAGAAAGAGAGACTGAAAGAAGAAAGAAACACTTTATATTTTAGTACCCTCAATAAAACCATTTTTCTTGCTTTTTGAGCAAGAGGCCCTGCCTTTTCACTTTGCACTGAGTCCTTCAAATTGTATAGCTGCCCCGACTCACCAGTTTATTTCTTCATTTAACAAATATTTATAGGACTGCTATTATGTTGCAGGTTCAAAATTTTGTTCAAAATCTCTTAAAGAGTTCAAACTTTTAAAATTTCACTGGTCAGGCTTGCATTGTCTTCCAACAGGTTTCATTCATTTCCTCACTTACTCTTTCAACAAATATATATATATATAGTTGGAGTCTCACTCCTTCGCCCAGGCTGGAGTGCAGTGGCACACACACTCACGGCCACCCCAGCACTGACCTACTGGGCTCCGGCGATCTTTCTGTCTTAGTCTTCCAAGTAGTCAGAACTACAGAATGCGTGCTAACATGCCCAGCTATTTTTAATTTTATTGTAGAGATGAGGTCTCACCAAGTTGCCTGGGCTGGTCTCAAACCCATGGGCTCAGGCAATCCACTCGCCTCAGCCTTCCAAAGTGCTGGGATTACAGATTGAGCCACCGAGCCCGGCCTCAACAATATTTAAAGAACAATTATCAGAGGTCAGGAAGATGGTGGCTGAGTCAGTCAGACTATGCAAGTCCCGGTGTGAGTGAGTGTATAGAAAATTTTGTGTACGTGCTGGTGAGTGAGTGGGCGTGTGAGTAGCCGACTTAGTGAGGGCTAGGGAGCTAGTGGCCAGGGCTTTCTTGGTGCAGCGGCTGGTGCCACAGCTGCTGGGCTTGGACCCTAGCAATTCCTGGGACGCAGAAGTCAAGCACCATTTTAAAAAAAGTTAGCAAAACCCTTCCTGGGAAGAAAATGCCGGGAGAGACTAAGTGGGGGCTTGAGAGCAAATGGCCAGGCCCCTGGTGCAATAACTGGTGCTGCAGCTTCTCTGCTTGGTCCCTGGTTCTTCCCAGGTTGCAGAAACTGGGCACCGTTTTTTAAAAAACGGACACAAGTTTTCCTGTGAAAAGCGTCAGGAAGAGACTATCACCCCAGGCTCTCCCTCACCATTGACAGGAGAGACTGGTGACTCCAGGCTTTGCCTCACGGCATCAGCACCTGGCAGGGTGCTGGCAGCAGGGGTTATGGAAGGAGTGCAGAGGCAAAGTCCCATGGAAGAGGACAAGAGAGACACCCTACCACCATCTTGAAGGCAGGGTAAGAAAGTGCTCCGATTTGCTAACCACAGAGCAACAGACCCAATCTCTGTGACTGGCTGATCAACTAATCACGGATTCATCATGACCCAGAGGGAATATCCTGAGAGCACAAACTTTGAAGGGATCTGACGGGTGCTGAGTTCCAAGTGCCCCACCCCCTACCCTGCTTCAGCTGCAAAACAAAGGATGTGGCCAAAAAGGACAAGGGAGTACTCCAAAGAGATCAGTGGTGAGTCCAGTGCTGACCCAAACCACCTCCTCCCCAGCAATCCTATGAACGTCAACCAACACAGCTGGGCCACGAGTGTGAGGGACAAACCCAGGTGGAGCCTGGATGTCAGTCGCAATGGGAGAACTCCAATCCAAGATAGGCCTGGCTGGGGCAACCCCTGCAAGTACGTACCTGGGGAAGAGACAATCCTGCACCTCCCCACCAGAGGAGATCTCCCTGACCATGTGAGAGTGGGAGGGAAGAACTGCAGCCCCACCCACCTCCACTGCCCCTCCTCCTTCCCTGCTCCAGACACTGAGGAGAGAGTGAAAGAGGTGGCTCTGCGGGAGAGACCTGATGAAAGGAACAATTACAGAACCTGCCACAAGAGGGCATGTTTTTTTTTTCTTTTTTAAAAATTACTTGACTGTTTGTTTGTTCATCTATTTTCTAAATATTTTTCCTTAGTGCATGAATGTGTTTGTGAGGGTTTGTTCTGCATACCCCCCAATTTTTTTTCTTTTTCTATTTCTTTCTTCTTTCGTTTGTCATTTTCTGTTTATGTGATCTGAATTTCTTTTTTTTTTCTTGATCTTTCTGTTTTTCTTCTTTATTCACATTGTGCGAGCCGTGTGTGTGTGTTTAATTTTCTTGTTTGGTTTTTTGTTGTTGTTGTTTGTTTTGTTATATTCTGTTGCTATTCCAGTTTGTTTTGGGGTATGTTTGTATGTCACTGTGTGTGTGTGTGTGTTCAATTATTTTTTGCATTGGTTTCTGCTTTGCATTGTCATATAGAGTGGTGGTGGGGAGTGGGTCTCAGGGAACACATACCACAATAAGGGAACAGTGTAATTTGCAAGTAGTTTCTGAATCTGCATGCCCCATCCCTTACTTTATTCGAGTTTCAAAAACTACAAGAGACAGCAAAGCTTCCCATCCACTGTCCTATTTCAAAATAGAACAAATCCAGAGCACAGGTCAGGAAAGAATAGAGAACTGAGCAAACATCTGAAGAGAAAGCCTCTCCCACTGATACTGAGTAATAGAACTAAAGAGAAAAACAGATCTGTCACAAATGAGGAAAAACCAAAGAAAGATCACAGGCAATTTCAAGTGTACCAAAGACAAAACTCCTGAAAAATTAGACCTTGATGCCCAAATGATGGAAGTCAACAATGACTGACCTTAGAATCTGACAGGGAGTAGGGAATGAATGAAAAGAGTGAATAAGACTCAAGAAGACAAGATGCAACACTGAAAGAACTTGTAACAGGGGTTTTGGCAATAAACAATTTCACCCAGGAAATAAACAACAAGATGACAAACATGGAAAGCAGAATTAATCTAGCTGAAGAAAGAATCTCAGAACTTGAAGATCAGAACATGGAATTAACCTGATCTGTAGAAAACATAGAAAGAAGCCTCAGAAAGACAAAGAAAAGCCTACAAGAGATGTGCAATTATATCAAGAGGCTGAACCTACACCTGATTGGTATCCCAGAAGAAGAAAGGGAAATGAAGAACAACTTGGAGCAAATATTCCAGGAGGTAATCCAAAAAAATTTTCCACAATTCATCAGAGATGTGACCAACCAAGCACAAGAAATACAGAGAAGCCCCTCAAGACATCAAAAGAGAAAACCAATCCCTAGACACATAGTAATTCACCTACACAAAGTAGGCACAAAAGAAAAAAATCCTAAAGGCAGCAAGAGAGAAATGTCAGACTACCTACTGGGGAAAACCAATCAGAATAGCAGCAGACCTATCAGCAGAAATAGTACAAGCAAGAAGGGACTGGAGTCCTATATTCAAAGTCCACAGAGATAAACAATTTCAACCAAGAATTTCCTATCCAGCCAAGCTCAGCTTCATCAGTGATGGAAAATTAAAATCCTTCCCAGATATCCAATCCCTAAGAGATTATGCAGCTTCCAGACCAGCTCTACAGGAGACATTTAAAAAGGTATTGAGTGCAAAAGAAAGAAAAGAAAAAAAAAAAAAAAAAAAGAACGACCACACACTTCTCAAGAGAACACCAGAGCACAGAATCAACAGAGTATACAGTACAACAAGAAACTTGGAAACACACACATATATCAACCCCAAAGCTAAAAGAAAACAAGCAAACAAAGAAAAAACTTTATAAGAACCTCATGACAGGGATGAAAAATCATATTCCAACACTCAATCTGAATGTGAAAGAACTACAAGCACCATTGAAAAGACACAGAATGGCAAACTGGATAAGAAGCCATGACCCATTTTTTTTTTTTGCTGCATCCAGGAGACTCATCTCACTACAAAGGATGCACACAAACTCAAAGTTTAAGAATTGAAAATGAGTTTCAGGGCATATTGATCACAAAAGAAGGCAGGAGTTGTGATCTTAATATCAGACAAAACAAACTTTAAGTTATCAAAAATTTAAAAGATGCAAAAGGACATTACACAATGATATAAGGTTCAATCCATCAACAAGAAATATCCATCCTAAACGTACATACACCCAGCACAGGGGCACCAGCATTTATAAAGCAAATACTAAATAAACTAAAAAAAGATATTGACTCTAACACTGTTATAGCAGGGGACTTGAATACTCCACTAACAGCTACAGATAGATCATCAAGGCAAAAAATCAGCCAGGAGATCCAGAACCTAAACTTGACCCTTGAACAAATGGACTTAATAGATACCCACAGATTATTCCACCCAACAACCACAGACTATACATTCTACTCATCATCACATGGAATGTACTCCAAGATCGATCACCCCTGGCCATAAATCAAGCATAAACAAATTCCATAAGGTGGAAATCTTGCCATGCACATTCTTAGACCACAGTGGAATAAAAATAAATATCAACACCAACAACATTTCCCCCAAACCCACAAAGACATGGACACTAAACAGCATGATGCTGAACAACTACTGGGTCAGCACTGAAATCAAAGCAGAAAATAAAAGATTACTGGAAACACTGAAAATGAAGAAACATCTTACCAAACCTCTGGGATGCCATGAAAACAGTTCTAAGGGAGGAATTTATAACTCTATGAGCACATATCAAGAAAACGGAAAGCACACAAGTGGAGAACCTGACAAATCACCTAAGGGAGCTGGAAAAAGAAAACCACCAAAACCCCAACTTTAGCAGAAGAATTCAAGTCACCAAAATAAGAGCCCAAATATGGACATAGATGACAAAAATAGCATAGAAAACATCAACAAAACAGAAAGCTGTTTCTTTGAAAGAATTAACAAGATTGATGGACTCCTAACCAGAATGACCAAGAAAAAGAGAGAAAAAGCCCAAATAAACACAATCCAAAGTACAAAAGATCAAATCACAACTGACCCCGAAGAAATACAAAAGATTATCAGAGAATACTATGTACACCTCCTATATGGAAACCAAACTTGATAACCTAAATGAAATGAAGGACTTTCTGATATCACACAACCTCCCTAGGTTGAAACAAGAAGACATTGAGACACTAAATAGACCAATAACAATCCAGGAAATTGACTCTGTCATATGAAATCTACCTAAAAATAAAAAAATCCTGGACCACATGGCTTTCCAGCAGAATTCTACAAAATGTACAAGGAGGAGCTGATATCAATCCTATTGAAAGTATTCCAGGCAATTGAGACAGATGGAATTATCCCTTCCAAATTTTATGATGCTAACATCACACTGATACTCAAACTGGGTAAAGATTCAACAAAAAAAGAGAACTATAGGCTAATATCCCTTATGAGCATAGATGCAAAATTCTCAACAAGATTCTAGCAAATTGGAATCAAAAACACATATCAAAAATCATCCACCACAAGAAAGTAGGCTTCATCCCCAGGATGCAGGGATGGTTCAACATTCACAAGACCATAAATGTCATTAAATACATCAACAGATGTAAACACAAGAACCACATAATTATCTCATTAGATGTAGAAAAAGCTTTTGATAAAATTCAGCATCGCTTCTTGATAAAAACCCTCAAACACTTAGGTATAGAAGGAACATACCTCAAAATAGTAAGCGCCATCTATAATAAACCCACAGCTAACATATTGCTAAATGGACAGAAGCTGGAAACATTTCCCCTGAAAACTGGAACAAGACAAGTCTGCCCACTCTCACCGCTCTTGTTCAATATTGTGTTGGAAGTCCTAGCTTGGGCAGTTAGACAAGATAAGAAAATCAGGAGTATCCAAATAGGAAAAGAGGAAGCCCAAATTTTCCCTCTTTGCTGATTATATGATCCTATACCTTGAAAATTCAAAAGAATCTGTCAAAAACCTGCTTGCACTGATAAAGGACTTTGGCAAAGACTCAGGATACAAAGTAAATGTGCAAAAGACAGTTGCATTCCTATACACCAACAATTAGCAGGCACAGACCCAAACTAAAAGCACAATCTCATTCACAATAGCCACAAATAAAATGACATACCTCGGCATCTTTCTAACCAGTGAAGTGAAAGACCTTTACAGTGAGAACTACAAAAGGCTGCTCAAAGAAATCCAAGAAGACACAAACAGATGGAAAAATATTCCATGCTCATGGATAGGAAGAATCAACATTGTTAAAGTGTCCATTCTACCAAAGGCAATCTACAGATTCAATGCAATACCCACTAAGTTACCAGACCTGGTAGTGACAGTACAGAAATTGTCATTCTTCTCAGACTTGGAAATGACAATACAGAAATTCATATGGAAATGTAAACAACCACGAATAGCCAAAACAATCCTTAGCAAAAGAAATAAAGCAGGAGGTATCACACTTTCAGACTTCAAACTTCACTATAAGGCTACAGTAATCAAAGCAGCCTGGTATTGGCACAAGAACAGACTCATAGACCAATGGAACAGGATAGAGATTACAGAAGCAAAGCCTCAATTTCTCAACCAACTCATCTTTTTTTTTTTTTTTTTTTGAGTTGGAGTCTCACTCTGTCGCCCAGACTGGAGTGCAGTGGCCGCTCCCAGCCACCGCAGCCTCGATCTGCTGGGCTCCAGCGATCCCTCCGCCTCAGCCTTCCAAGTAGCTGGAACTACAAGCGCGCCACCACACCCGGCTAATTTTTTGATTTATTGTAGAGATGAGGTCTCACCAAGTTGCCCAGGCGGGTCCCGAACCCGAGGGCTCAAGCAGTCCACTCACCTCAGCCTCCCAAGGCGCGGGATTACAGGCTGAGCCACTGAGCCCGGCTTCAACTCATCTTTGACAAAGCCTCCAACAACAACCACTGAGGAAAGGAGAACATATTCCATAAATGGTGCTGGGAAAACTGGCTGACCACATGCAGGTGATTGAAACAGAACCCCTACTTATCTCCATACACAAAAATTAACTCTAAATGGATCAAAGACCTAAACATAAAACCTCAAAGAATAAGAATCTTAGAAAATGCAGGGGATACCCTTATGGAAATTGGAACTGGCAACCAATTCTTATTCAGAACTCTAAATGCCCATACCTTAAGAAATAAGATAGACAAGTGGGACCTCATCATACTAATGAGTCTGCAAAGCCAAAGAAACCATCAAGAGAGCAGGGAGACAGCCCACAGAAGGGGAACAATATTTGCCAACTGTATATCTGACAAAGGCCTAACATCTAGGATCTACAAGGAACTCAATCGTGCTGAAAGGAAAAAAAAACAAACAGCATAATTAAAAAGTGGGCAAAAGACATGAATAGAGACTTCTCACAAGAAGATTTACAGGCAGCCAACAGACACATAAAAAAGTGCTCAGTCTCTGTCATCATCAGAGAAATGCAAATCAAAACCACGTTGAAATACACCTAACCCCAGTAAGAATGGCCATCATTAATAAAACAAACAACAACAGATGCTGGCAAGGATGCGGAGAAAAAGGAATACTTTTACACTGTTGGTAGAAACGCAAACTAGTGCTACCTCTTTGTAAGACAGTGTGGCGATTTCTGAAAGAACTAGAAATTGACCTTCCATATGACCCAGCAATTCCCCTATTGGGTATATACCTGGAGGAACTCAAATCATTCTACAAAAAAGGTACCTGCACACGTATGTTTGTTGCAGCTCTATTCACAATAGCCAAAACATGGAACCAACCATATTGCCCATCAAAGCTGAACTGGATTAAAAAAATGGGATACATATACACAATGGAATATTATGCAGCCATAAAGAAGGACAAACATATGGACTTCACAGCAACTTGGATGAATTTAGGGTCGCTCATAATTAGTGATCTATTACAGAAACAAAGAGCAGAGTATCATATGTTTTCACTCATAAGTGGACCCTGAACAATTGTAATACTATAAGAAAGGGATTGGCAGTAATGGGCATCTGTCAGGGGAGGGGAGGTGGGATTGGAACTTGAGGGAAACTGCTAGGGGAGGTAGCGGCATACCTCATCAACAAGGGTACCTGCATAATCAACATTTGTATACCTAACTCTGGATTGTACCCACTTTTTTATAATGAAAATAAATAAATAAATAAATATGAAGAACTATTGTCATGTGCTAGGTTCTGAGTTTGATTTAATATCTTTTGGACATTCATTCCCAGACCTCCGAACCCTTTTCACCATCCTGACATCTTTGCGTTCACTTGCTAATATAACTTATATGGTTCAAATTGCTATGTGGGCAGTAATAAGCAGGTCTTGTTTTTCTCTCTCTTTTTTTTTGGTGTTTGATTTTTTTTTATTTATTCAATATTTTTTATTATGATATTGTGGGGTACAGTTAAGGGTTAGGTGTACAAATATACCTATTACAGACAATGAGAAGTAGACCTGGGACTCGAACCCAGACCGCCTCACTCATGGCTTACTGTACCCCTCAGGCATCCTCACAATCCCATCCTGGGTGGGGATCACAAATATGTATCAATCCTACTTGCCTTCTAAGAAAGACATCATGTGGCTCTAGTGATCAGGTAAAGTTTCCATAAGTGAAACAAGTACCAGAGTCTGTGAGTTTACCAAGAACACGGCCGGGAGTACGCTAAAGAGCTGGGCAGAGGGTTTTGTGTTTTCTAAATGTTTTCTCCCTTGCTATTTTCCTCAGAGACTTATTTGCCTCTCTCTGCAGTCTGGCTGGATCCATTTATATTCATTTGAATGTTTGTTTCTGTTTTACCTTGTTCGTTTTCTCTGTAGACTTCAGTCATTCCTGACAAGGTGATTTCAGCCTCATTTTCTGTAGGCTTTTATTTCATTTTCTTTTGAGAGATGAAAAATTCTACTTTAACTGGAAAAAGAAAAGTATAATACCTTACAAAACTTTCCATCTTGCAGATTGGAGAAAAAAATGTGTTGCTGATGTATAAGGAAAAATGGAAAAACCATAAAATAAAGAAAGGTCAGATATATATATAAATATGTATATATATATATATATAAGATACACCAATTAGAACCATTGTCATCAAATGCGTATGTGAATACATTATCTTCAAATTAAAATAATTCATAGATTTTAAAGTAGATGTTCTAATGTTAACTTGTAGTAATAACATTCATCTGATTTGTTCAAAGAAAATAAAGATGAAATTCTTCTGGGTGTTTTTTATGAACGCATTGATAATAAGTTACACCTGAGAATTGTATTCTCTTACAAATAAAGAAATAGACTCTTCAAAAACATACAACATGCTTTGATATTTCACCCAAGTGCAAATTGTCTTCTGAAAAAAATGTAATTACACAGAAATGTTTTTAAGAGTTGAGTTTAATTGAGAATGTAGAGAATTGTGCAATCAGACATGCTATAATTTTCCTTTGGCGACAATTGCAAATATATTTAAAGACAGGTCCAAATTTAAACTCAAGATAAGAAATTCATTTAATTATAAGATCATTTAGTTTAGGAATTTTATGGAAACCATATTTTGGGGCAAACCATGTCTCATAAGACTCAGAGGAAGTTGTTAATGAAAGTAAGTTAAAGAGAAAAGGTAACGATCACTATCAGGCTTGTATGAGGATCCATGGGTTGATTTTGCAATGTGTGCTCCATGGAGATAGTGGGATCTTATGCATGGCACTGATAAGGCTTCAGAAGGGAAAGCCAGTTAATCACATCTCTTAAAATTCTGCTTTTCTTGAAAGTTTCCTTTCTTCCTTATTCTTTTCCTGAAATTTCTGACGGTTATATGTATTCCTAGAGAAAGATACACAACCATGGATTCTGAGTTAGGTAGATTAACGTTGCCTACTTTGAAATAAATGCAGCAATTCCTTCAGCATAACTAGTGTCTAAGTACTCCAAGCCCACTGGTCTGAATAATCCTTGTTGTCATTGAGTTAGTAATTTCCTTCCTCTACCCACTAATTTAATTGGATGTTTAAAGCAATTATTTACTCATATATACTCTTCTTTTGGTGACAGTCCAGAAGGACCACAGAACAAAGTCATGATGCTACACAGCTAGGAACAGAGATCTACCACTCCATGGAGGCTGTTCTGGAATCTCAAGCCCAAGACAACAGAAAACAAACGAATCATTCCTCACCCCAAAGGTGCCCTTTTCTGCTTTTTATTAACGACATCACTGCTATCATGGTTATCACAGTTGTACTGCTGCAAAGGCTTGGAGCTCTCTTCTCATCATATTACAGTTGATTCATTGGGAGTCAGGCTGACTAATCCATTTAATCACCCCAGCTACCCTGTCATCAAATCTTTTCAGGTTAATACATCTGCCATCGATTTTCTTAAAATTTACCTGGACTGTTTTCTCCCTGATCCTGCCTGCTTTTTGTTTTATTTTCCTCATATACCAGTGCTTTCAGGAAGCCTTTCGTCATCTCCAGATGCAGAAACGTTGACCTCTTTGTGAGCTCCTCAGCACTGCCCTTCATCATGTGCAAATCATGTGTGTCCTTCCACTAAAGCATTGGTGTGAATGCTGGCTCTTCCACATTTCTTCCACAGGACAAGTCCAGTCTCCCTCTCATTCTTCTTTGTGTTTCCTGTGGCACCCAGAACTGTCACTTAAAGTAGCTGTTCAATACTTTTTAAATGAAAGTTCAGCAAACTTTTGTGGTTCCAAGGACTCAAAAAATGGTTAATAGCAGTGACTGACTTAATACTTAGACAAACAAGTAAAAGTGAATTAAGATATAAATCAGACAATAGCAGGTTTCAGAGTTTGAGGAAAAGCTAATGGGAGGAAAATGGAGAGAGAGCAAGAAAATAGAAAGACATTTAAAACATTTATTAAACTTTTTTTTTTTTT
>CAUYQG010046567.1:0-12863 GCA_963574415.1 Tarsius wallacei | reverse complement strand
ACACTAACAATTTATTTATTCATTACAGAGCTGTGGTATACAAGTGAGGATTTACTATGTCAGTGGTCTGCATGCAGGTGAAGTTTGGGCTTCTGACTGGTCCTCACTCCCCCTGGTAGTGGACCAGGTACTCTTTGTGTTTTCATGTGTCCTCCATCCTCCCCCACTCCACCTCTCCCCTAGCAGTGCCCAGCAACTGCCAATCCCACCATTGCGCTAATGTGACTAGTGTTCAGGGCCCACTTATGAGTGAAAACATGTGGTATTCAATTCTTTTGTTCTGTGATAGTTCACATAGTATGATAGTCTCAACTTGTTTTGTTTTTAGACTTATTAATGATAGCTATCCTTATCAGAGTTAAGTGGTATCTCTCTTCTTTTTTTTTTTTTTGAGTTGGAGTCTCACCCCATCGCCAATGCTGGAGTGCAGTGCCACACTCATGGCCACCCAAGCATTGACCTGATGGGCTCTGGCAATCCTTCTGCCTCAGCTTTCCAAGTAATTGGAATTACAGGTTCACGCTATCATCCCCAGCTAATTTTTTATTTATTGTAGAGATGAGGTCTTGCCAAGTTGCCCAGGCTGGTCTCAAACCCATGGACTCAGGCAATCCACTTGCCTCGGCCTCCCAAAGTGCTAGGATTATAGGCTGAGCCACTGAGTCCAGTCAAGTAGTATCTCATTGTAGTTCTGATTTATACTTCTCTGATGATTAGTGAAGCTGAATGTTTTTCCAAGTATCTGTAGGCTGCTTGTATGTCATCTTTTCAAACAAGCAGCCTATAGATACTTGAAAAAATGTTCAGTTTCACTAATGTACTTTGCCCACTTTTTAATTGCGGGAGTCCAGCTCCAGCAAGGACCAGAGATTCCTGGAGGTGAGCTGGCATTGGCGACTAAGGGGGGAAAGAAAGAAAGAGAGAGAGAGAGAGAGAGAGAGAGAGAGAGAGAGACCGGACAGCTGTTCAATATTGAGCAGAGGCCGTTTATTAAAGGTTCACAGTGGACTTTTATCCCCAAATTCTACAGTCATTCTCACATGTCTTTCATGTGAACACAATGCCAGGTACATGAGGGGCATCCTCCACCCACCAGATGTTCCTTCAGGCATGAGGAAGAACAAACCCAAAATTGTCTTTCTGCTCCTCATGCTTGGTTAATGTTCCTTAAAGGCAATGAAACAATACCTTCCTAAAGCACAATGTTTCTATAACCTAAAAAACCCATTACAAGCACTAACCTTAATCTATGACTAAGCTATCCTATAAACCTTTTTCATTCTATGCTAATTTATACTAATACCAAGTTAAACAATCCTGTTGAAACTTAAATGATCACTCTTACAACCTGAGGCGTCCTAACCCAGAATGTTTGGAATGTGGCCCAGTCCAAAGTTCGTGGTGAGCCCAACCTGAAGTAGGCTGACCGCATTCTTTTAACAAAATGGCTACCTAAAAACTTATCTCTATAACCTATTTTCCAAAACATATATTGCTATAATCTTAAGATCACATACAAAAGGCCTATGGCCAAACTAAGTCTCCTCGATGTGACCTAAGTTTGAACTGTAAGTGGTAAGAAAACCAAAACCACAGTCTGTGGAAAAATGGGAACAATGAGCTTCTGAAGTTAGTTTGTGTTCGTCCCGGTCTCAAAGTTATGTGCTTGAGCTTGCAGGAGTTTTTTCTGGCTGTAGTTCTAGGCAGAAAAGGGAGAGGAAATGGGGTCAACAGCTCCTAAACGCATCCTAGTTGTCTCGGGGTCAACGGCCCTTCCTGATCCCTAACGCTCAGTGGGCCTCCGTGGCTGGCTCCCAACACTCCTGTGAGAATTAAAGATGGCCACGCATTTTTTTACTCTCCTCCCCTTCCCTTTGAATGTATATAGACTCTGTGACTCCTTTGACCAAAAGAACATGGCAAAAGTAACATTGTGCAAGTTTCCAGGCCCAGGCCTTAAGAAACTTACTGCTCCCACTTTCTGTCTTTTGGAACACTCTTTGGTGGCATGAGCCATCATATAAGTCCAACTGCTTGCTGGAGAGATCCTGTGGAGAGACCCTGAGTTCACTACATGGACAGGGAGAGGGTCCAGCTGAGCCGAGCTTTCCAGCCATCCCTGCCAAATAATCAGGAATGACCTTGAAACCTATAGATTAGACCATCTACCCCCTGAACCAGCTAACTACTACCAAACAACCCTAGTCAGTATCACAAGTAGCTGAAGAATTGCACAACTGAGCCCCACACTACACAATAGTAAGGGCTAATAAAATACTGCTATTTAAAGCCACTAAGTTTTGGGGTAGTTTGATATGTGGAAATAGATAACCAGAAGACTAGTCTATAAACTGAGATTATATTCTGCAAACTTACTGAACTCTCTTGTTTTAATAGTTTGTCTTCTTTTTTTTTTTTCTTTATTTTTTTGAGTTGGAGTCTCACTCTATCACCCAGGCTGGAGTCCAGTGGCACACTCACAGCCATCACAACCTCGACCTGCTGGGCTCAGACAATCCTTCTGCCTCAGCCTTCCAAGTAGCTGGAACTACAGGCATGTGCCACCACACCTGACTAATTTTTTGATGTATTGTAGAGATGAGGTCTTGCCAAGTTGCCCAGGCTAGTCTCAATAATAGTTTGTCTTTTGACTCTTTTTAAAGTTTAATTTAATTTAAGTTTTTGAGTCAGAGTTTCACTGTGTTGCCCAGGCTAGAGTGCTGTGGCCCACTTACAGCTACCACATCCTCAACCTGCTGGGCTCAGGTGATCCTTCCACTTCATCCTTCCAAGTAGCTAGGACTACAGGCACGTGCTATCACACCTGGCTAATTTTTTTATTTGTTGTATAGATGAGTTCTCTTCAAATTGTCCAGGCTGGTCTCAAACTCCTGAGCTCAGGCAGTCCTCTCACCTCAGCCTCCCAAAGTGCTGGGATTACAGGCAAGAGCCACCACACCCAGCCTGCTGCTGACTCTTTTGGGGTTGTTTTGTGGCAGTTGATATATTGTTTACAAATAATGACAGTTTACTTTTGTCCTTTCAATTCTTAAATCTCTTCTGCTGTTATGACATTTGTCAAGACCTTTAGTTTTGTATTAAATATTACAAGTGATAGTGGGCATCCTTTTCTTGCTCAGAATATGAAAAGGAATGTATTTAAATTTTCTTTGGTAAATATGACATTTGCACTCAGTTTTTCATATATAATATTTGCCAACATAAGGAAGTTTCTTTTATTCCTAGTTTACTAATAGGAATCACCCCCTCCTACTCCCATAAATAGAGAGGCTGAGCCATGCATCTTTTGGAATAATGATAAGATTTCTTTTATTTTAGTCTATCAATATAGCAAATTACATTGAGAAATTTTCCAATATTGAGCTATCCTTGCATTCCTGATATATTTTACTTTGAGTGATAAATTAGTTAATACTATGGATTAACAGCTATTTCTATCCCATCAGAACTCTGCAGCCATTACTCCATTGTCTTTTGTTTTTTATCAACACTGAGAAGTCTGCTATCAATCTGATTATAACTCATGTGTAGTTAATACATTTTTGTCCTCATATCTTTTAAGATTTCACTTTATCTTTTTAAAAAAATTTCAATCATATATTTAAGTGCATATTTAGTGCCCAATATATGAAGACTCACATCTTCAATGCTGAAAAATCTCTTCAAATAATGCTTTATCATTTTCTACATTAATTTGTCCAGAGCACTTATTTTGATACGTATTGGTCACTCATTCTCTCTTCCATGTATCTTAACTGTTATTATTTTTTAATATGTGTTTCCCCACATTTTCTGTATTCTGAGTGAATTCCTGAGCTATTGTTCCATTTTTAAATCTGTAACTTTGTCCTTTATAGCATTTATAATACTGATTAATTTCTAATATAGCTAAATGGTTCACTTTCATGTCCATATGTTTTAAAATTTGTGCTTGTTTCTTGCTTTTTTAAAGTAAAATTATTCCTTCATTTTTCTTATTGTTGCCTATCTTTCTTAATATCAGATTTCTTAACGTGCTTTGGAATTTTGGTTTTCAATGGGAAGTTTTTGTTTGCTTCCCCTTCTTTCTTTCTCTGCCTCTGTGCTTACCATCCCGTGCTCCCCACTATTTTTGCAGTTGTCTCCATCACATCCCAGTTCTTAATGAGGTTTTATAGTGATAAGTGAGACTACTATCCTACTATTGTATTGGATACTATCACCGAGCTATGGAATACCATATATACATTTCTAATATTAAAGTTACGACTTGGTCTTCCCACCCCACTAGCCCAGAGTTTCTATTCAACTATAGCCCCAAAAGGTACACAGCCTACTAGGATGGCTATGATAAAAAAAGATAGATAATAACAAGTGTTGGTGAAGATATGGTGAAACTGTAATACTCATCTACTGCTAGTGGGAACATAAAATGATACAGCTATTGTGAAAAACAGCAGTTCCTCAAAAAGTCAGACATAGAATTATTATATAACCCAGCAATTCTACTCCTAGGCATATACCCAAAAGAATTAAAAACAGGGATTAAAAAAACATTTATACATACGTGTTCATTGCAGCAATATTCACAATAGCCAAAAGTTTGAAACAACCATAATGTCAATCAGCTGATGAATAGATAAATAAAATGTATGCCTGTGCAATGAAATATTATTTGTCAATAAGAAGGAATGAAGTACTGATACATGTGACAGCATGGATGAACTTCGAAAACATTATGCTAAGTAAAAGAAGCTAGTCAAAAAGGACTTCATATTATAGGAATATTCCATTTACAGGAAATATCAAAAATAGGCAAATCAATAGAGAGTTAATAAGTGGTTGCCTAGGGCTGAGGGGCAGGCATTGGAGGGTGATGACTAAGGAGTATAAGGCATCTTCCTGGGCTAGTGAAATGTTTTAAATTGATTGTGGTGGTGGATGTACAACTCTGTGAATATATTAAAGCCATTAAATTGTACAGTTTGAATGGATGGATTGTATGCTATGTGAATGATATCTCAGTAAAGCTGTTCAAAAAAATTCAGTCAGGGGTAATCATCCCCAGGATTCCTTCCATGTCCAGAGAAGATATTCCTCTTCAGGGTCCCCACAGCAGATATTTTGAATGAATATCTTAGAATCTTGAAAAGATGTCTTAGAATGATCTTTTTACTTTCCTGGTTTTCCACTCGATTCTTAATTCCTTAAGAGCAGAAAACATGTCTTATTTTTGTAACTAGCACATAGTAGGCATGAATAGTCATTATAAATATTTAGAATGCAGATCAAACCCAATGCAATATTCAAAATAATATGTGAAATATAAAATAGCATAGAATTTTTCAAAGTACAAAATATATATCATTCCTAAAGCATTAGGCAAAGACATCCATCTAGTCATCCAAGTGTTATATCCTACTAAAGTGATATGTATGTGTTATACACATTTCCCAGATTTGTTCTTAAAAATATGATAGTTTAAAAAAGAGTAAAGCACTTAGCAGTGGGTCTATACATAGTAAGTGCTCAATAAATGTTAGCTAATATTAAAAAATGAAACAAATGCTCAACAAAAACCAAAACAAATTGCCTCAACAATATTATGGCATAATTAACGTATAAGGAATAAAGTAGAATCATGAATGAACTAGCTATAAAGCTAAAAAAAAAGAAAAACTTCAGGCTGGGCTCGGTGGCTCAGCCTGTAATCCCAGCACTTTGGGAGGCCGAGGCGAGTGGATTGCCTGAGCCCGCGGGTTCGAGACGAGTGCGGGCAACTTGGTGAGATCTCGTCTCTACAATACATAAAGAATTAGCTGGGGGTGGTAGAGCGCGCCTGTAGTTCCAGCTACTTGGAAGACTGAGGCAGGAAGAATCGCCGGTGCCCAGTAGATTGATGCTGGGGTGGCCACTGTACTCCTTCAGTCTGGGTGACAGAGTGAGACTTCAACTCAAAAAAAAAACAAAAAACAAAAAAAACCTTCCAATATACTGGACTAGAAAAACCCTATATTAATACTGTAGCTGTGAACAGCCGCAGCAAAAGATGTAATCTAGAAAAGAATAACAAAGAATTAGACTAACTTGGGCACTTAAGGTAACAATAAACAAAAGTGACCTGCATCTTCGGAACAAATTTGGTTGAAATAAATATTATTATATAATCGTCAAAATTGTGGTTTATTTAAGACCAAATCATTGCTTGAGAAATTCCTTGGTAATTCACTAGAATGATTAAAGTTGACACATGGCTTCCAGGGCATTCTTCAGTTTTTAAAACTATTTAGTTCAGCCTCTATCAGTTCCCATGTTTTTGTCTACCAGTAACCGAAAACTCATGTCAAAATAGATTAAACAAAAACAAAACATAATAAGGCAGTATGAAGTAGAGAAGCTAGAGTTGGCTAATTCAGCAATTCATTGATCCATCAAGGACCCAGGGTTATCATCTTTGTGCTCAGCCATCCTCAGCATATCATGGTTGCCCCTTCATGTTTTAAAAAATGGCTACAGTAATCCAGGCATCACATTCTCGTGCTCCAACATCCAGAGGAAGGAAAAAAAAAAAAAAGGTAGGAGTCAGTCTCTCTCTCTCTCTCTCTCTCTCTCTCTCTCTCTCGCTGTCTCCCCCCACATATTTTTTTTTTAAAAAAAACCTTTTCTTAGTCTTAAAACTTTTTCCAGAAAAAGTAAATGCATCTCCAGTAGACTTCCCTCCTGTCTCATTTACCAGTACTGTTGGCAAGACTGAAGGTGGTAAGTTAGCTTTTGGATAGGCAGCCAACCGTCTCTGCTACACAGCCACAAAAATTGGCTGTACAGTTAGAGAAAAATGACTCCTGGCTAGATCACAGCACTTCAGACTATTAGGGAGTTGTTTTTTAAAAGAAAGCATTTTGAACCTATATAGATTTGCAGTTTATGTTGTCCTAGCTCCACATCTTTGCATCATGAAAAATTTAGGCAATTGTTACATGCAGAATATTTCAAAAGCTTGGTCAGTCCCCAAGCTGAAGTCAAGAATCTCCCTGCACCTTATAGTCTGTTTTTTGAGAAATCAGGAATCAGCTGGAAGCTGCTAGAACTGTCTCTAAACATTTATGCCAGATAACTATATCAGCTATTTATCGTCAAGTGAATCAGAAGTTTTGTTCAGACCCACAGAAGGTCTTTGGTTTTTGTTTTCCCTTGGTAGAGAGGTATGTCTTTATTTAAACTAAGTAATAGATTAATTTATTGATCAGTTCTTTTTTTGTGTGTGTGTCAGAGTCTCACTCTGTCGCCCAGGCTGGAGTGCAGTGGCACATTCAGGGCCACTGCAGCCTCACCTCAGGCAATCCTTCCACCTTAACCTTCCAAATAGCCAGAACTACAGGTGTGCACTACCACACCTGGCTAATTTTGTTTTAAATTTATTGTAGAGACACGGTCTCACCAAGTTGCCTGCACTGGTCTCAAACCTGCGGGCTCAGGCAATCCACTCGCCTCAGCCTCCCAAAGTGCTGGGATTACAGTCTGAGCCACCGAGCCCGGCCTGATCAGTTCTTAATTGTAATTTTCTAAAACTTAACATTTTGTGGTAGGTCATTGAACTCTGAGTATTTCCCAGTCTTAGTTTAATAGCTGTTTGCTGGATAATTTAGACTATATCGGGGAGGCTTGTTTGGTAATAATTACCCAAGCCCTATTTATTGCCCTGTGAATCAGCTGAAGGCAATGCTTATTAATAGGAAAATATCAAATAACATTAGAGTCACCGTGTCTTCCACGGTGATGTGATTAATTTCATATAAGCACTAAAGCCTTTTATATGGTGTTATCCAGAGTTCATTCAGATTTGTTCCAGTTACTGAAATTGAGGGCTAAAATCAAAGAGGGCAAAGAGAGGAACTGATATTCTTTGAACTCTGCCAGGAGCTTCACCTACTTGTTCTCCTTAATTTACTTCTTACGACAGCTCTGTCCCGCTCCGTACCCCATGTTATGAGTGGAAGACCTGAAAACCAGAAAGATCAAGTAACTTGCCTAAACTTATACCATTAGTAAGTGGTGGAGACAGTCATTCTGACTCTGAAGTTCCTGAAGCCCCCTAAATCATAATGTGATGATTAAATGGATCTGCTGTGTTTGTACATTTACTCAAAAGGTACTGAATATTCACACACAAGACAGTTATCTGTTGCTGAATGATATTTTATTAGCTTGATAATTTGGGCCTGCCCTCAGCATTAATAAGCTTCAGCACTAGTCACAAGATTTTTGATTCACTGGTGGGGAAACTTTCTTGTTTTAAAAAATGCAGTTAAGAGAATGGGCATCTACTTCTTGGGAGCTGCAGTGACAGCAGGCTTCTCTTCACGAGTGATGGGAATGGTGCGTTCAGGGCCAGGGGCCTGTTTCCTTGGTCCATTCACAGTGAGGACCCCATCAGATGACAGGGATGAAGTAATGGCGAGAGGGTCCACATCAGCTGGAACCCGGTATTTCCTGTGGAACTCCCTGGAGATGAAACCATGTTCATCCTAATCCAAAAGAAGGAGATAAGAATAGGAAATAATATCACTTGCATCCCCATTCTCTTTAGGTGAGACCAAATGACATGGCAACATGAGAGAAAGATAAATAGCTGTTCATCTCAGGTTTAGAGCTAAGAATGAGTTGCCTAGGTAATTACCCCTACCAGTGAGAGTCTAAGAAGCCTGAAATAGCCCACAACTTTGCAGGTTTTCAAACCCTGAGGCACAGGTATGTTCAGGGGTATTTCCCAAAGATTTAGATCAATGTTGGCTTGGTCTACAGAATTTGGGATCTCCTCCTGGTATTGAGGATCTGAGTGCATTGAGGAAGCCCAGAAATTGTTCTGACTCTTCAGGAATGTTCTAGAATGTTCCAGACCAATAGGACTGCTGCTGAAAAAAAAAAAAAGTGACTCCATCCAGGGAGACTATGACCCAAACTTATATGAGCAAAAGTGAAACAGCCTGAGGATATTAAATGATATTAGTTGATGCACAGGTTCTGAGTTGCCACTAATTGGTGAGAAGCTATTTTGAAGCCCTCCCAGAAAGTCATGAGAAATTGTTCCATTCATCAGAATTCCCCAAAGAGTAGATGATCTTAACCTTTATGCCTGGTGAATCTTAAGCATTTATCCAAACAGGCTTTCAATTAACTGATTTCTGCATGGACTATAAGGGATTACGGGCTGAGTACAACTCTGAAATGTAGGCAATCCAAGTAGTTCAGCATTAAGATGGGCCTAAAGAGGAAAAGTAAATCCCAGAACATCTAAAAGGGAAGTCAAAATACAGTGCCTTCAGGGTACATGCAGTTAATGTGTTTATGTAAAGCGACCAGGTAACTGACCATGCCAAAATTAGTGGTCCTCAACCTTGACTGTAGCTTAGCATTATCTAGGGAGCTTTAAAAAATGCTGCTGCCTGGGTCCCATGTCTAAGAATTCTGATTCAATTCAGAATTCTGAAATATGTCTGAGTATTGGGGTTTTTAAAAATTCCCCTGTGATTCTAACACCACAGTTGACAACCACCGGTTTATATGAGGAGTAAATGTCCCATCCATCCCATCTAAGACAATCGAAAACAAACAGCAAGGGCCACTTCTCCAGCCGTAACAACAATAACAACAGGTCTATCCCTAATTTAGTCTTCTAGCCATTGATTTTTAAACCCTGATCCAGACCTTTATGGCTGAGGACTGGAATGCTGCCAGCCTCAGAGGCTGATGGCAGTACCTGATATATTACAGTAGGAATGAATGAGAAGGAAAAAACCAAGCTATGTACCTGGCGTTCTTCATGTTTGCCATGCACCTCAATCACATCTCCCAACACCTTGACTTTGAGTTCCTCTGGCGAGAAGTGCTTCACATCCAAGTTGACGGAGAATCTGTCCTTCTCCAGGCGCATCTAGAAATAGCAAGGTGAGAGAATGAGGTGGGAGAAAAGACAGAAGGAATGTTGATTACACTGATGCAGTCTCCTCATTCTGCAGATCTGCCTTCTGTCCAGGTAATTTATCTTCCTCTTTTCTGCTAAAAATCCATTTCTGAATAAACATGGCTCTCTGGTTCAGGGGAGCCACCACAGTGAGACCCAAGACTCTCAGTCATCAGTCCCAAACTTTATTTGCAGGGACAGAGAAGAAGACAGATCACCCAGGGGACCAATCACAGGATGGGTCTGGGCCTGGCTTCAGCTGCTTCTCTGAACCCCAATGCCTGGCTTTGTCATTTGTCTGTGAAACAAAAGCTCCTTCTTATTACTCAGGTTTGTTTTTTTTTTTTTGCCAGATCTTCCACCCACACAATCGGGAATGTTCTGCTGGGCCTGCTTGTCCTTCCAAAGCCCTTGCCCCCTCAGCTCCTGTTTACTCAGACTTGAATATTTTTAAACCAGAGTGTTATCTGTGACAGCCTCTGTCAACCTTATCTGTTTACCCAGTTCTTCCACCAACTTAGGACATGTGTGTGGAGGTGGGGGGGGGGGGCAGGGAGGGGCTGGGGGGGAAGGATGTCCAAAGACTAGACCTATATTCTTTCCTCATAAGGTTTGGACCCAGGCTGGTGTCCTGTCACAGCCCTGAGGAACCCAGAAAATCACAGCAGAGGAAATAGAAAGAAAATAGTGGTGGTTGTCTCCAGCTCCGCCCAGTGGGGATAAAAAGCTCAGGATGAGGCAGGATTCTCCTGACTCCGAAACTTAAGATGATAAAATTTGTCAGGAGTATGAGTATTAGACTAGCAAAGGAATTTGAAGGCAGTTCTTTTCCTGCATTATGAACCAAACCAGAAGAGGGTATCCTGCTCAGAAGCCGGGAGACAGAGGATGATCTTCACAGGGCATGGAAAAGTGTGATAAATAGCATACAGAGAATCATCACATAGAAACAGTGACTGGGGGAGGGAGGCACTAGTAACCTCATTTTTCTTCACTTCTGGCCACACGTGTGACTAAAGTGGTTTGGGCAGAGAAGAAAAGGAAAATGAACAGAGAAGTTTCCAGGAGGTTCCAGGAAGGAGTCTGCCGTCCTGGCAGTCGGGAGACTCACCTCTGAGAGTCCAGTGTCAATCCAGCTGGGTGCCCGCAGGAAAGAGGGTGGCCGAAGGTAGAAGGGGCTCAGGGAAGTAGAAGTCGGGAAGAGGTCAGACTCCAACAGGTGCTCTCCGAAGAACTGGTCAAAAAGGCGGCTGGGGGAGTGGAAAGGAAAGAAGGGGCGGCGAATCCAGGGGTGGTGGATGGCGATGTCCATGGTGGCCAGGTGAGTGTGGGGGGTCAGTTGGCTGCTCAGCTCCTTCAGCTGCAGCTGCAGCCAGCCCCTTATATATGCAGTCTTGTGAAGCTTCTGGAATGGTGATGTCAGGGGTTTTATTATCCCAGCTCACCGCCGGTTCATGGAGACTTGTGATCGGGGATTTGGCAGGGTGACACATACCCAGTACTCACTGAGCTAAGAAAAGAGAAACACAAACACGTCTGAGCTGGCCAGTGACTTGTCATGGTCTTGTTTCACTAGCTTTCCGCCCACACCCAATGGCACCCACCCCCACCCCCATTCTCTGAAGCTGGGACAGAGTCAGGAATCCCAAGCAGGCACGGCAGTGTGCCCTCCTCCTCTCCGGTCTTGCATGCCAAGGGAATGGAGCCAGCGACTATCTTGGGCCCAGGCAGGGACTGGAATCTTCCTAGGCTGGGCCCCAGGGACATTAACTCTTTGTGGGTCTCTGGAGGAAAGCAGTGACTGTCAACATGTCATTACCAGGCATCTGCCCGGTGCCCTGGGTTGACCTGGGTTCAGGGGAAGACCCTGACATGAATCTGGGCAGAAAGACTCCCTATATCCCCCGCAAAAGTCAGAGGGGTTTCTTGCATCTTTCATCCTAGGTGGCTTGCAGAACATTAAGCCCAGGAGTGCTTTATGAAGTAGGGTGCACGGTGCCTGCGACTGAGAAGGAGAAAAGGTGGTGTGGAAATGTGCAAATCGTGTGTGAGGGTATCTGCTAGGCCTCTCTTGCCTCGGGCATCAGCTCCCCTCTCCAGCTCACCCCCCATCCAGGGCCATCCAGGACCCTCAGCTGTCCTCTCAGGCCCCCTGCAACAGCTGAAGGATGTGCGGGGGAGGGGACTGGGGGGTCCGGGCGGCGCTGGTCACACCCTCATCGCTCGCACTCAGGGCCCCACTCCCCGCCCCTCCCCCCAGAGGCTCCGCACTATTTTGGGTGGTGTCGACCCCGCCCCCACCTCCGACCGAGCCCTGGCTCTCCCGGCAGCTGGAGGGGTCGCGCTGCGCCTGTCGGGGCTGCACCTCGGACCAGGGCCGCCGCGGCGTCTGCAGCCATGTCTGGCCGCTCGGTGCCACATGCCCACCCGGCCACTACCGAGTACGAATTTGCCAACCCGAGCCGCCTGGGTGAGCAGCGCTTCGGAGAAGGTAGGGCACAGACGCCACCCACCCCTCCCCCCCGCCTCCCACCCCCACCTCCTGAAATTCTGGGCTGACCTCCCAACGTTACTGGCTTCCACCCCACTTCGGGCTTAACTGGTCTCCTGGGGCCAGCCATCCCCCAGCCCAGACTCCCCCTGGGCCCCTCTCCCCTTCCTACTGACCTCAGGGCGGACTTGGTGCCTGCACTGCTCTGATACCTGCCCCTTGCCCGTCCTGGCGTGCCTTCTCTTCCCCTTTCATCCACCCAGTCCTGGCTTGCTTCGCCCTTCTCCTCCGCCATCTCCTTTCCCTTCTCCTCGGGTCCGTCTTCCCAGCTGCCTTCTCCTCTGGCTCAAAAGCTGTTAATGATTTCCTGTCACCTATAGGACAGAGTTCAAACTTCTTAGCCTGGCACTC
>CAUYQG010046565.1:0-12069 GCA_963574415.1 Tarsius wallacei | reverse complement strand
AAAAATGTGGTACATATACACAATGGAATACTACGCAGCCATAAAGAAGAATGAAATCATGAATTTCGCAGCAACCTGGATGGAACTAGAGTCCATAATACTGAGTGACCTCTCACAAAAACAAAAAACTAAGTATCACATGTTCTCACTCGTATAGTAGACCTTGATCATCCAACGTATTACCACAAGAAAATGACTGACAGTGGTGGGAAACTGGGGGGGGGGAGGATGGGATTAATGGTGGTGGGTATCTGTCTGGGGATGGGGAGACACCTCTTATCAACAAGGGTACCTGAACAAAACATTTTTGTATGCCTAACCCCTAACTGTACCCCACAATAACATAATAAAAAAAAAAGAATTTGTATCCAGAAAATTTTAAAAATAAAAATTTCTTAAAAGACAAAAAAAAAAAAAAAAAGAACATTGAGGGCCAACCAGATAATCCAAAATAATCTCCTCATCTCAAGACCCATCTGCAAAGTCTCCTTTGCCATGAAAGGGGACATCCACAGGCTCCTGGAATTACATCTTGGATGTCTTTGGAAGTCATTATTCAACCAGTCACATTGCCTCTCTCTTACTCACCAAGACATGGAGTGTTTCCCTTTATAGAAGTCCCCTGTTGTAAACAGCCTGTTTCAATGCCCTCTCAAGACCCTACTTCCTCAAAAGTCCTCACAGACTGCTCCCACTCTTCTCATTCCGTCTCTTCCTTAGCCGGAGGGGCTGCACTGGTTTGTGTTGGTGCCATCTCAGGGGTACAGGGCATCACAGCAGGTGTGTGTCCAATAGAAATTCAATCAAACTCCAAATGCATTTTTTCAATTTCTAATAGCCTTGTTGAAAATGGAAAAAGAAACATGGGAAAAAGACTCCAATGTATTCAGGACATTTTCAATTAAATATGTAATCAAAAAAGTAATGAATTGTTTTATATTCTTTTATTCACAATAGGGCTTTGAAATCTTGTGTGCATTTTACTCTTGCAGCATCTCTGAATTCAGAGCAGTCACATTTCAAGTGCTCTAAGGTAACATGAGGTGAGTGGCTACTGTCGTAGACAACACAGTTCTAGACGTTTGAGAGAAAGAGAGAGGCCAAGACTGAGGTGGGGACTCTGAGATGCAGTCTGTGGGAGGGGTCCCTTGAGGAGGGAGTGGCAGATGATGAGGGCAGGAATTGGCTCTGCAGACGTGAGTCTGTTTGGTTTGCAGTGCCAGGTTCTGGCTTGGGGAGAACAGGAGGTGCAGAGTAACAGAACTGGGTTTGAGCCCCACCCCTATTGGCTAATCCTGAGGAGGCCTCATGTTTTGGGGAACCTCATTTCATTGATCTGTGAGATGCTGCCACCAGGGGGTTGAATACACCAAGACATTCGAAAGCACCTGCCCCAGCCAGGTGATGTACGTGCCTGGGAGGAGTGAGCTTCTGTGATGATTATCTTTATTGCTTTCCTTATTTTCTTTCTTCAGTATACCCAACATTTCAACAACACTTAGCACATAACAAGTGCTCAGTGAATATTTGTGGAATGAATGAAAAGCATAGCCCTAAGACAGAGGGTACCAGAATCTGACCCCTAGCCTCAGAGTCACCTTACTTTCTGGCTGTCATTTTTTGAGCCTGGTTTCCACGCCAGTACTGTGCCAACCAATTCCAACGAGTTATTTTTTAATCTTACCACAACTCTGAATGAGAGAAATTATAATCATTTCTATTTCCCCATGAATAAATGGAAGCTCAGAGAAGTGGTCACTTGGTGAAGGAACAGAGACCATAGAAGCTTGGCCATCAAGTCTCTGATCTATGACTCACAAAAACACAGTTATTCAGTCTTCTGAGTTTTTCCTCATGGGGACTCAGACAACCAGTCCCTTAACCTTAGAGCCAAGGAGACCAACACAGAAACCTTGATCAGGACCCTAAGAAACACAAAGCATCTGATGCAGTCTTGGTAGAGGTGTCTGTTTGTGCTCAGATTGAGGTGGTGGCTGATTTCAGAAACCAGTAAGTATGAGTGCCTGGCATGGAGAGTCAGCAGAAGCCCACTCCACCCAGACACATAGCCTGTGCTGAGGTTGACAAGTCACCTCACTGACTTTCTGGTCCTGCTCCACTAGGGCCAAAAAGAGACACCTGGTTTTAACACGCCCCCCACCTCCTGTTTGCACACATCAGATGGGCCTCCACTCGCCTCCCACATGCACAATCAAGCTGCAACAGAAACACACATGGCAACTTCCCCCAAATCCATCCTAGTCTGAGTTCCATACTCCTGTCCCCAGGCCAACACGCTGAACCAGGTCTTTGATGCAGCCCTCTCACTCCAGCCCTTCCCATCCGTCTCCACAGCTTGTTTCAGGGCCTCCTGAGCTTTTTCCTACCAGTCCCTTCTGTCTTCCACTTACCCCTGCCTTCGTCCAGCCCCATCCAGGACTGTCTAGGACCATACTGACCAGCACATTTTCATCAAAATGGTATCCACATGCCATAATATTTGCACTTTCAAATAATATAATATATAATTCAAGGACACTAAAGGTGTATAAGCAGCACCACTAATTCCAAAACATTTTATTCAACGCAAAAAGAAACCCTGTACCAATCCACCAGTCACTCCTGATTTACCGCTCCCCAGTCCTTAACATTCACCCATCTACTTTCTCTATGGATTTGCCTATTTGAAGCATTTAATATAAAGAAAATCTTGTGATATCAGGCCTTTTCTATACGCCTTCCTTCACAAAGGAAAATGTTATCGCAGTTCATTTCTAAGGTAGCCTGCTTCAGTACTTCACCACTTTTTATGTCTAAGAACATTCCATTTATTATATATAATAAGTGTGACATAATGCTTATCCAGACAACACCTTGTAGATATTTTACTATTTTGATTATATGATTATTATGAGTAGCGAATTCTGCTAGGAACATTTACGTATAAGTTTTTGTTTTCAATTCTCACGGATATGGTCCTGGGAGTGGAATAGCTAGGATCTATGTAGGGACCTTCTGAGGAACCACAACAACACTGTTTTATAAAATGTTAAATTCACAGGAGCAATGCACAAAGATTATACTTTCCTCAAATTCTCATCAATACCTATTTTCCATATTTTGGGAGTATAAACATTCTAGTGGTTATGTAATAGTATCTCATTGCAGGCTTAATTTGCATTTTCCTAATGACTAACAATGTTTCGATGGCTTATTTTAAGTCATCTTGGTTGGGCTAAAAGATGCCAGGTAGTTGGTAAATCATTGTTTCTGAATATGTTTGCGTGGGTGTTTCTGGAGAAATTAGCTTTTGAATCTATAGACTGAGTAAAGAAAATCTCTCCAAATGTGGGTAGGAATCTCCCAATCTATTAAGGGACTGGATAGGATGAAAAAGAGAATAAAGGGCAAATTTACTTCTGTTTTAGCTGGGAATTTCATATTCTCCTTTCCTCAGACGTGGGACATTGTCCCTACTGGTCCTCAGATCTTCATACTTGGACTGAATTACACAGTGGTTTTCTTGGTCCTCCAGATTTCAAATAACAGATCATGGGACTACTCAGCCTTCATAATTGCTTGAGATCATATATTTACAGCATATATATGTAAAATATATACATACATATGTGTATATAATATTTACATATAGCTCACATTCATTCCATTTCTCCAGACATTCTTTACCAATACAAAAGTTGAGCATTCTTTCATGTACTTATTGTCTTACTGACTTGCATTTCTACTTTGCAAAAATCCTACTTAAGTCATTTGCCCCTTTTGTATTTTGATTATTTATCATATTGTTTAGTTGTAAGATTTCTTCATATATTGTGGATATTAAACCCCTTATAAGAAATAAAAGGGTAAAATGCCAAAATGTAAAATTTAATGAAGTAATATTAGCTAAAGAGTAGCTATTTTTTTCCTAGTTGCTTCCACCCAGCCACAGCTCTTGATCCACCTAATTCAACCTCCATATGGCAGTCAGAAGGACCTTTCTTTTTACTTAATTGTATATAATTTATTTTATTGTTATTTTAAAGATGTGCGGTACAATTCAGGGTTGGATATATAAGTGGTCATTATACAGGTAAAGTTTGGGCCTCACTTTGGTCTCCACTTCACCTGGTTTGAGATCAAGTACGCTTATTGATGAAGTGTGCCCCCCTTTCCCTGGTAGTTTGGCACTACTGTCAACCCCTTTCTTATAGTATTGTGACAACTGTTCAGGGAGAACAACTGCATCTTTGAAAGTCCATTCTCCTTAGCAACTAACCGCTGGATGCTGCCCTGGAGATGCTGTGCTTTCATTGTGTCTGGTGCCTTCTCTCTTCATTGTGGACTTCTGTGCTCCTGAAGATTGTTTTCTTGTGGCCCTCTCTCTATGTTGAGGCCTACATACCCCTATCTGCATCAGATGACCTTCATCACTCCCAAAGTATCCCCAGAGGCTGCAACGTCTCCGAGCGTGGGACCTGCAGAATCAGACTGGGGATTCTGCAAGAGACACACTGTCCAGGATGATGTCATTCCAGGACCCCAAACACGTGAACACACTCATTGTGTCTTCCTAGGAGTCAGTGATTTCATTTATGAAGGACCGAATTTCTAATGGACAATATGACTATTTCTACTAGATGAGGCGCACATATCTCCAACAGATAAATTAGTGACCTGTCCAAAAATCAGTCAGCACCAAGTTGAAAACAAAATCCACTTTTCATTTCAATAAAGGTTCTTATATTTCTACTGGGAAATCTGTTTAGTTTTACACAACCAGATTGTCAATCCACTGTTTAGAAATAGTGTTGCCTATTTCCTAAAATAAATTATGTGTGTTGACCAACAGGGTGGTTGTGCTGTAATGACTAATGAGAAATGTAGCACCATGTATAAATACATTCGGTTGGAAATAGAGTTCAGTCTTTGCTTCCTCAATTGATCCCACACGAGGTCCATCAATAACCATGGGCCAAAAACTTTCAATCTCAACTCTTTGATTTTAGAATCATATTGCCAACTCTGCCACCAGGAGAATAAGTCACAATTAAAATTGAATAAATGTGTTACTAAGCAGAGAGAGGCCTCACTGTCTTTTACTGTGGGCTTTTCTTTGCATGGGTTGCCCAGAGTTTCTGGTTTGGACAACGAGAGTGGATAGGGACTGAACGGGAGAGAACCCAGTGAGTGGGGCAGGAGATGGACATTGGTGTGGGGAAGGAAGTGGAGGGACTTCAGCCTGAATGGGATTTTAAAAGTGGGCTTCCGAGGTGAACATCAAGCAACTGAAATCACACAGTCCAGGACAGAACATGGGCGTTTTTCTCATCAGAAACAGCATCTTCACTCTTCCTATTTTACTGTTGAGCTCTTTGCAGTTACTCAGAAGGGAATGAAAATCCCTTCTTTTTGTATAGACTTTTGTGAAATCAAACCCATTACCCAAGATAATTTTGTGCTTTTAACACAGAAAATACCAAATTCCACTTTGACAGCAGTCAAGACGGTACAAAAAGGAGAGCTGTCCCATATTGACATCACGTGCTGTTTGGGACTTTTTCTTAGATTTTGACCTAGAGAAGAAAAATGCATAAAGTACTTTTGGGTACAGGATACAACAAGTAAAAAAATTAATTCACTAGTTTCTCATTTCCAAAATCCAGATGGATAATGGCAGACGCAGAGGATACTGCAAACATCATCCATTGTAGCCCCTTCTGAGGCTGCTGTGCCAGATGTTTTCTCTTTACTAGAGTGTTGATAAACATCCTCTAGTGTGTGGTAGCCAGTGTCCATCTGGCAGATGCATTCTTTTCAAATTCATCATGAGGATGGATGTGATGGTTAATTTTAGGTGTCACCTTGACTAGACCAAGAAATATCTAAACACTTGGTAAAAAATTATTTTGAGGTGTGTCTGTGAGGGTATTTCTAGAGAAGATTAGTATGGGAGCTAGAGTGAAATAGATGGAGATGATTCTTCCTCAATGTGAGCAGCCACCATCCAATCTCCTGGTGGCATGTAGAGAGTAAAAAGAGGGAAAAAGCAAATGTGCAGATCCAGTTGCTGGAGCTAGGATATACTCTTCCTCTTCAGTCCTTGGAAAGCAGAACTCCAGGCTGTGTGATGGTTAGACTCCATGATTTACACCAGCATGGTTTACACCCCCATCCTTGGCTTGTCTGACTCTTCTTTGGTCAGACCCCCTTTCTGCCTCAAATAAAAAATGCCCTCAATGCATGCCCCTGCACCCATGGTACCCTCCAGTCCTGCAATCCCTCCTCAGCCTTTAGCCCCCAGTGGGATCTCCACTGGGTGCTTTGGTCCAAGTCACATGCAGACCTAGACATTTGGTGCTCCTGCCTTACCTGTGTCCTAACATTATCCTGAATCTTCAAGAAACATTATTTCCCTCATTTCCATATCTCCCTTCTACAGCACATTTAAAAAACAGCACCTACCATCTCAGTTATTCTTTCTTGAGCAGGTAAGTAGACACACTGCTCAGAGTCCTCAGCCCTAACCTGAACCCTCTCCCCACATTAAAGCCCTCCTCCATGGTCCCAATATTGCTCAAAACCTGAAATCACCTGTAACACCTCAAATCCCACCTCAAGCTTTACAATTTCTCATCATCAGTCTTCCCAGGCTACCAGCCTGGCAGGCCACATCTCACAACCCATCTTTGGTTTCAACACTCCCATAAGCAACCAGGTCTTTCAAAAATCTGGGCCTGCCCTTCATGAGTAGACATAAAAGCAAGAACATTTTGATGGCACATTTGATTTTTCCTTCCTATGTCCTGTTTTTGGACAGTCTGTATGACACACATGCTGACTTTATGAGCACATTCAAAAAAGGGAGGAGGTGAGAACACAAACATCTGTGCTGAGAAAGCCAGGGCAGTGCTGGGTCAGGGTCCTGGTGAGGCCAGTCAGGGCTAAGAGCAGCCAGAAGCTGATAGGCCACTAGAGAGCATGCCTTCCACAAAACTGGATCTTACAGACAGTACATTTTATCGATATGTAATTGGAACCATTTTGGTAGTTAGTCAAGATCCTTTACCCTTTCCAGCTGCTAAAGATGACATCATTCCTTGGTTCATGGGTTCTCATCCCACCACCCTTTTTCTCTTTTGACCCAGCTCACATTATTCTCTTCCTTTTCTGGGCTCAAATGTCTCTCTGCCTCCCCTTTAGAAGGACATTTGTGATTCCATTAGGGTCCAACCAGATAATGCAGGAGAATTTCCTAATGTAATGATCCTTAACTGAATCATACTTGCAAAAGTCCTTTTGCCACAGAAAGTAACCTTCACAGCTCAGAGGGAACAGTCACCAGATACATCGGGGCCTCTTATTCAGCCAACCACAACATTAAAGGCACTGAAAAATATTCCATCTTCACACACAGAAGCTTTTGTAAAAACTCCCATTTTCCAGTCCTATGTACTTAAGCATGGTAAAGTTTTGTTCCCTTAGTTATCCCTCCTTATGCTTCCTCAGCTATATGTGAGGGCACCATGGCCTCCCATCCCTCTGATATTTGCACTAGTAAGCATCATGGCCACCGATCAAGTTAGAAGCTGGTGAACTTGGAATGAAAATGGTGCTGGTTGACATTTCAAACTCTTATTGGCCAAGATAGCAGCCGGTGGCATTAAGAAGGTCATAACTCATTGGTCAGGGGCACTTCCTGTGAGATTCCCCTATGTTTTACATAACTTCTGTATAAAACTTGACACACCAGGAAGTCATAACATAACTTACATTGAAACTCTAGGAACTCTCATTTTGTTTTTCAAAGCTTGTCTTATTTCATCTGTAAAAACCAAGGTCACTGAAATTCTAGAAGGTGAAGTGGCTAATTATCTCATAGATGAGGTAATCACACTTGTATTACAACAATTGATAACATGGGCAAAGGAATACCCCGCGAGGGTTGTAATGCTAATTATTTTTTTTATTTTTATGCTGAGGCATGTACTGAAAAAAGAGCTTCAATTGCATTCATCAGGTCAGACACGAAACGTTTTATCAAAAACATTTCTTCAATGAGGTGGATCATCTGCAACCAGCTCAAGAGGATGTTGTTTAAAGCGTATGTATATATCCAGAACAGTATTTTCATGGGAGTTGAATAATCACAAAAGGAAATAGAATATTATTTTTTAAAACCCGATGTGTTATGGCACATTTACAACAGTGACTGTGGATGTGTTAAGAATTCTAAATCCTTTTCATTATGATAATCATGTTCTGGAGGACAAATCGACTCCATTTTTGTTTCCTGACTGAGAGCACTCCTGTGGTATCATCGACCATGACAGAGAATTTTGAAGTTTTGATCTCCAGTCTTCTTTCATGTCACCAGCTCCTCAACCCTGACAAAGACAATTATCTCAACTGACAGAAATAAAGTGTTACTTGACTAAAGCTTTTATCTCTTTCAGCTCATTTTTGGGTGAGTCACTGGGTTTTCCTGTAAGGAGGAGAGGGCTCCCGATCTGGAGAGAAGGTCTTAGATGGGGAAGATCTCCATGGGGTCTGAGGTGCTGAAGGCTGTGAGCCTGCATGGATGCAGGTAATGGGGAGGTTTCAGAGAAGTGCATTCTGGAGTTGAGTCCTGAGGATGTGTGACCTCCTGCATTGGTGGGGGAAGCTCCAGGGGGGGAATTAATCTAAAACATGTGTGCCTAGAGGGAGTGTTTCCTGTCTGAGAGGAACCAAACCAGGGACAGAATAGAAATGGCCTCTTTGAGGTCAGAGGTTAAGGGTGAAACATGGCCCAGAACTGACCCACTAGGAAGGAAGACTTCAAGGGACAAATCCTACTTGGGATGGAGGAAAAGGGGAAGTTCTGTAGCTCTGTGGAAAACCCTGGCCTGTGAAAGCAACCTGGGAGAAACCCTATGCACTCCCATACCTCCTGGGCCCTCCATTGCTCTGCTCCCCCGCACATCTTCCAGTCTAAATAAGTTTAAACTGCTTGTCCTTGGGAGAGCTTTTTTTAATTTGAGAGGGACCAAACTGAGAACAGATTAGAAATGGCCTCCCTGAGGACATAAGAAAAGGGGACATGGGGCCCAGAACTGACCCACTGGGGAGGAAGCTTTTGAGGGGCAAATCTTACTTGGGACAGAGGAGATGGTAAGTCCTGTAGCTTCAGTGAAAGCCCTGGCAAGTGAAAGCGACCTTGGAGGGGCCCTATGCATGCCCCTATCTCCCAGGTTCTCCACTTCCCTGCTCCCCTAACCTCCCCTCCAGTTTATAGATTCTTTTGGGCTCTGAACTCTCTAATGTCTTGTCACCTCGATTATACCCTGCTCCATATCGTCCATTCTTCTCTGCTTCAGGGACTCCCAATTCTTCCAGTATCTGGATCCTCACCACCACCCCTTCATCTTAGATACATGAGTTCAATGAGCATGAATCCTCCTCCCCTGCTTTGCTGTTTGGATACTATAAGCTTCGACTCTGCTAGGTCTTCTGGGATCTTGATCCCCTCTTTCTCCCCATTCTTAGGCTCCTCTTCAGCCTGTTGGGTTCTTGGTAGATTTTCCAACTACCAAATATCCTGGGAGTCTTGATAACTGACAAGGTCAGCTGAAGGATATCTTAGAGGACAGAGGTAGCAATTTGGCTTTTATACAGTGCCTCTCGCCCACCACTGCCAAGCTTCAGCTACTCCCAGAGCCCTGTTTCAAAGTAAACTGCCCAAATCTCTCCCTTTTGGACATTGGATTCTGGACTCTGCTAAACTTTGGTCCTCCCTCTGGGAACCACTATGCCCTGACTCTGACCAGCATCCCAAGCCCCCCCTGCATTATTACCCTTTCCACAGGCTGGCGTCCAGAAACCGTCCTCTACTCAGACTCCCTTCCTCTCCAGCAGGCTTCCTGCATTCACCTCAACTTATGCCGGGCAGTATTAGAATGTCCTCCTCTCCCTTCTCATTCTTATTATTTCTCATTCTCTGGGGATCTAACTTCCTTCTCCCCTTTGTCCCTTGTGCCTGACCACCCTGGAAACATTCTCTTCTAACTTTTGACTTAACCCTTGGCCTCCTGCTCCCCAGAATATTTTTGTCTAGACATCCATCAGCCTAATTCCCTGAATGGACACATGCATAGACACACACACTGCCAAAAATCTTTCCAAACCCAGACACAATGGAATTAGATTGAAGCCCAGGAGTTGGAATCTTGGACTCTGAATGTGCCCAAAGGGACCCTACCTGAAGCCATCTCCTTCTGAGGTAGGTCTGGAAATCCTCCTTTCTCTGATTGCACTTGTTTTCACATGGACTTTGCTTTGGAGTCCTTATAATATCCTGTCTCCCCTCTGCCAAGCACCCCATCCTCCCTTCCTCAAGCCCACCTCTGACTTCCTACATCCCAAAACTTCTATATTTCTGTAGAGAGATTTCCAACAACCAGTGGATCCTATTGGTGCACTGCTTGATCTCCTTCTCCAGGATACTCATTCAAGATTCTCCTTCCTCCAGAGATTTTGCTGTTGGGAGAATTTCAGTCACCTGGTGCAGGTGGTTGTTTTTCTTCTTCTTTCTGAGAGTAGCCAGCAACAGCCAAGGAGTCACTGGTTCGAAGATTTATGGGTGACTGATGTGAAGTCACTTCTGTGTTGCATGTGTGCTCAAGGGCCTCCCAGGAATCAGGCTGAAGCAGGTCTTTAGCCAAGCCTGGTCTTTGCTGGTTTCCTTAATCTTCCCTTCCTTGGTTCCATGAAACACTCCCTCAATCCATCCCTGGAACCTATGTGTCATGATCTGCTTCTAGGAAATGTGGTTCAACAGATGATACTGGTAGTGCCCTAGGAGGCCAACTCCAAGGAAATATTCTGGTGTTGGATGGAACTGCACAGGTTGGCATGAGCACCTCATCTCAGCAGGTAAGTGGAGGGCTGACAAGTCCCAGGGCATGTGACAGGTGTGGAATGACAATTTCTGCTGCAGTGACTAAGATGAGCTACAGGAGATGCACAGCAGGTACACTGGGTTTAAACGTGGTGGGGAAAATGATACCAGTGGGAACGTGGAATTTGTTGACTGCTAACAAATGCCATTGATGCATTGAAGAGACACAGGAACAGGCTCAGACATGTCACTCAGCATTTGAAATTGTGAGAGTTAGAAGTGATCCTCATCTCCTGTGGGCAAAGGACAGATACACTTGAGGACCCAGCACATGACTTAATTACAAAGAGGTAAAACATTAATGGAGGAGAAGAGGACTACATCCTTAGCCCACCATAAGCAGGATATTGGAGCTCCCATTTGGGCACCTGCCCTGATCTTGCCCTATGAGTCTCTCTATTTTGCTTGTTCTAATTTTTATCCTTTTGCTGTTATAACACTGTCATCATAAGTCGAGTAATTTTCTGAGTTCTTGGAGTCAAACTAGAAAAATACTCACCCTGAAAGTGTGATAGGAACCCCTGAGATTGTAGCAAGGAGAACAGAAGTGTGGGTGACCCCAAACACTAAAGTTGGGACTAGCATTTGAGGTGAGGTTAGCCTTGAGGAGAAATTTGCTAAGGGTCAGTGATGTGTAGACTAAATCTGGGTGAGTAGCATCAGAATTGAGTATCACTTCTATATGATAATAGGGTAAAGAATCAAAAAGTTCAGAGGTGGATATCCTGAAATAGGTCTCCTAGAGAAGAAAAAATAAACACTAGCCCACTAGACTTGGAAGAGGGCTGGTGATAAGAGCACTGATGGAGACTGCGGTCAAGATGGCGGCAACACAGGCGGAACTGTGAGATTCTCCGAATGTGAGTTCCCCAAAAAGTCTCTTGCCCTCCTTCCCCTACCCCACTGCCCACAGCTAGATGCATTGGTCCGAGGCTCAGGGACCCCCGGTCCGATGCAGGGCCGGCTATTGCGTCCCGGGCTGCTCCCTCGTGGGTGGGAAGGTCCGGGTCTCAGCTCCATCCCTGACTGCATTGATCCCAAACTGAGCCTCCGGTCACCCTAGGAGGCTCTGGGCACCCACCCCTCGGAGGCACTGATTCCATCTCTGACTGAAGTACACTGGGAGCGGC
>CAUYQG010046563.1:0-33941 GCA_963574415.1 Tarsius wallacei | reverse complement strand
CTAGGGGTGGGAAAGAAAACTGGTTACTGTTTCCCTATAAATTTAGCCTAATTTCATTACATTAAAAATTGGCTATAACTTTTTTTTAGGTGGTCTACTCCCTTTTTTGTCCTATTATTAAATTTCAGCTTTTTTTTTTTTTTTTTTTTTTTTAAAGAGATGGGATCTCTCTATGTTGCTAAGTCTAGAATACAGTGCTATTCACATGTACCATCATAACACCTACAACCTGGAACTCCTGGGCTCAAGCAAGCCTCCTGCTTCAGTCTCTTGAGTAGTTGGGATGACCGGTGTGCACCACCACACCCAGCTTTCTTCCAGCTTCCGATTCCATGTTCATGAGTGTGCAATGACCAACAATATCAGGGCAGGCCTGAATTGTAGCCTAGATTTCAAGAATGTGCCCCAGATCTTTCTAATGTCTAGGCATAACTGAGATGTAATTTTTGTCCACATGCTCACTTTAAGAGTGATTTAGCTCAGAGGCCTTCAAAACATTTTCTGTGGAATCCTAAGAGAGAGGGAGTCAGGCACAAGGAACTCTGGGCCTCCTGCCTCTATTTCAGCCATGGCAGTGCCACAAAGTTCTATTTTGGAGTTCCAAGTGAGGTTACATGTGGCACTTCTGGGGGAAAATATTTGAAAAGCTCCACTTAGACAAACAGGTATAGGACTTTAAAAACCTGGCTAACAGATTAGATGTGTGACCTTTCCCTAATTTTAATTTACCTCTTCTACATTTTGCAGGGAAATAAAAGTGAACTAAGGAGCTTGGTTGAAGAAAACCTGGACACTCCCCTTACCTTTATACCATTTATTACCAGAAAGAAGTTGCTGCCCAGAAGTAGAAGAAATAGGAAGAGAAGAATAACATATCTTTCCTTGGGGCTCTGTGTCTCGGCCTGGATTTTCCTCATCTTCTTCAGTCTGATTTAGGTTAGAATCCTCATCAAGCTCATTTGTTCTAGAATGAAAAATACTTAGTGATTGTTGTCTTTCATGTTACAGGTTTTCTAACCATCCCCTTTGACTGATGTGCATGCAGTAAGAACGAGTGGAATAGCTGGGTTTTTGTTTTCTTTCAAGTCGCTGACGAATTTTGAGGATCACAGCCCAGAATTGATCAAAATAAAAACCTTCCCTCTGGTTATCTTGGTTAAGTCAAGCAGATGTAAATCAATTGTGGGTTTACCGGTATGATTTGTTATTTTGAACGGAAAATAAGAAAGTTCTGGAGGCCAGCCGCTTCCTTCTGCTTCTTTCTCCTCCAGCACTCTAGCCCAGCCATTGTGTAATTTGGTTTAAAAAAAAAAACTTGGAAAAGTTTCTCAACTGCACTAACACACGGGGAACTTGTGCTGCTTCCAGAAATCCAGCAAGTCCTTCGGGAGCCTGGCAGACAGATTCTGGCGTCAACAGGGCCCCAAGCTCCAGGTCCCCCTAAAGGTCTACAAACAAAGGAGCTGTCCACAAGACTGCGAGGCTCTGATACCTGGTCCTGCTACAGATACTAGTTTAAATGTCTGGGCTGGGTCCTATCAGTTATATCTATAAGCTTTATTCAACAAGGCCACCATTAATGAGGTTCTTCTGTGTGCTCGAGGAAAACCTTTTTTTATTTTTTTTTCCAGTTTACTTTCACTGGGCTGTGCATCTTAGGACCATTATGCCCTATCCAAGTTGCTAATGGGCTGAACTAAAGTAACCTCGAAGAAACAATATAAATACAGCAAGACCTAATATTACTTGCTTAGACTTCAAGGAAAAAGTTTTAAATATGTTTCCTTTGAGTACCCTTCCCACTTTTTTTTAGAAAGCCCTTCCCCTCAATTTACATGGTTACTACAGGGGCTTGTCACGTCCTTATATGACCTCACACTATTGGTCAGTGATAGTAGGCACTGGTCCATTTAGGTAGCTCATTCACTAGCCATAGTTGATTGATCAGGGGAAAGACACCAGATCCAAGTCTTTTCACTGGGCTGATTAGACTTGGGAAAGTCAGAGATGCAGAGGTCCCTCTTTTGTGGCTGGAAGATAGCATATGGGAGAATCATTGGTGGCCATATTTGGCATTATTTTTTAAAAAGTCATTCTGTATCAAGAGAAAAACAAATCGACAAGCAGGGAGCAGCTCTCTGCATTTGCCTTGTTCGTTCACATCTTCCTGCTCCTGGATGATATTCTTTATCCCTGACTTTTCCAGATGAGCCCTACTTTTCCTTCAAGGTTTGACTCAGATACAGCTTTCTTTTTAAAAAAAAAAAAAATATATATATATATATATATATATAACAAGTGCTAACTATGTTAATTATATTTTCTGATTTAATCTTTCTTTTTAAAAGTATTTTTTGTTTTAAAGATGTGGGGTACAATTCAGGGTTAGGTATACAACTGTTCATCATGCAGGTATCCTTGTTGATGAGGTATGCCCCCCACCCCAGCAGATTTCTACTACTGTCAATCCCCCTCCTACCCTCACCCTGGAAGTTTCCCACTACTGCCAATCCTGCCTACTCCTGCCCTACCGCCCCAGCAGTTTCCTGCTACTGCCAATTCTTTTCTTATAGTGTTACGATAATTGTTCAAGTTCCGCTTGTGAGTGAGAACTTGTAATACTCAGTTCTCTGTTTCTGTGATAGATCACTCAGTATTATAGCCTCTAAGTCCATCCAAATTCCTGTGAAGTTTGTAATTTTGTCCTTTATGGTTGTGTAATATTCCATCATATATATGTGTCGCATTTTTTTAATCCAGTCCTGTTTCGATGGGCAGCACGGTTGGTTCCATGTTTTTGCTATCGTGAACAATGCTGCAATAAACATATGTGTATAGGTATCTTTTTCATAGAGTGATTTGAGTTCAAAGGCCTAACATTGAGGATCTACAAGGAACTCAAACATGCCAAAAAGAAAAAAACAAACAGCCCCATTACAAAGTGGGCAAAAAATATGAATAGACACTTCTCAAAAGAGGTCATATGAGCAGCCAACAGCTAGATGAAAAAATGCTCAGCCTCACTAGTCATCAAAGAAATGCAGATTAAAACCGCACTGAGATATACCACCTAACTCCAGCCAGGATAGCCATCATCAATAACTCACAAAACAACAGATACTGGAGAGAATGCAGGGAAAAGGGAACACTTTTACACTGTTGGTGGGAGTGTAAACTAATACAAGCTCTGTGGAAAACTGATGATTCCTAAAAGATCTAAACATCGCCATCCCATATGACCCCACAATCCTCCTACAGATACAGCTTTCTCTATGAAGAATCCCCAGTCCTTAGTACAATAAATGTCTTTTATCTCACTGTGTTCCAGATCTTTTCCATCTATAGGAAGGGTCTGAGGGCAGGAAATGTGATCTTGTTTTTAGTGATTCCCATAGCCCCTAAGCACAAGGCCAGTGGCATCATGAGCTTGTTTTTAAAATATACCCGGCGTATCAACATGTTGTCACAAACAACAAGTCATCAGTTGGAATGACTGGAAAAAAGACTTTTTCAGCTGGCCTTTGTTTCACCATGTGTCCTGGCAGCATCGTGTGAAGAACCTCATGTTTCCTGGTACCATCTATGTCTTATCATCCTAGCTGACATCATTCCCAGTGGTGCCAGAGCTTGGATGAATTTTGAAACTAATTAAATTGATTGGTTAATAAAATTAACCTTTTTCTACGAAAGTTCTCAATTCCTGGTCATCAACTTCATCTCAAGGCATAGAGTGTACACAGAACCTAACCATTGAATTAGCAAAATTATAGGAAAGCATGCTTTCAGAAAGATTTTATAGGTTCATTTACCTGTAAACACAATTCCAGTATTCAGATATTTGGAAAATATAGACTATATACCCCCGGGTGTCTGTGAGCTGAGAGCAATGGAACGCGTCCTTGGGAAGGGCTGAGAAACCTGCCTGACCCAAATCTTGATGGGAGTCCTTAGCTCTGGGCTGGCACAGAAGAGGGATATCTACTCTATTTTGCTTTACCATCTGTTGACTATGCCTCTGATAGCACTGCTTGTGAGATGTGACACGATCTATTATTCTTAATACGGAAAAGAGTTCTCAGATTAGGTTATTTAGTGTACTTGGATTTATCTCAAATAGATTAGCAAAAACTAGCATTTCTCTTTTTATTCATTTATTAATGTATTCAATAAATATCTATTGAGTATTTATTGACTACAACAGAACACGAAAACTGATAGGTCCCTATTATCATCTCTTGGAGTTTAGCTCCAATAGGGAAGAGTGACACACAAATTAATATGAAATTGCTACCAATAGGTACTAGAGAAGAGAGATTGCTTGGGTTATGAGAACTCATAAGACAATTCAAATGAGTCAAGGAGGTGAAGAAAAGCTTTCCTAAGAAAGGCGAAAAGAAGAAGGAAGATCATTCTAGAGTGATAGAACAATATGTGCAAATTCTGTGTAGAAGAACAAAAAGCAGTGAGTTCGAGGTGTTGAAAGGAGGCTGTTGGTCCTGGAATGCAGGAAAGAGTAGGAATGTAGCTTGAGAAGGAGCTGGGAGGGGTTCTACCATGTTACAGAGTTTTGGCTTGATCTGGGAGCCATGTGAAGCCTTCAAGCGTTTTAAGTCAGGTGAGGGGGTCAGATTCACACTTAAAGAATATTTCCTCTGGTTATAAGGTAGAAAATGAATTGGAAGAGACCTGATATGGTAGACTGACTAACTAGGTAAGAGGCTACTGTGGTCTTGGTGAAAAATGATGGTGGATTGGATGAGAGTGATAGTAGAAGAAATGTATCCAAGGGGATGAATTTGAGAAATATTTAGAATGTAGATGAACACTTTCCCAGACAAGTTATAGAGAACTTCTTATGCAGTAGGGTCAGCTTCTAATCTTTGTGCCAGAGAACTGAAAGTACATGAATACTGAAAAAAAGCATTTATCCATTTTTTTAAAAGGTTAAAAAAATTCTTATATTCTGTGTAAGCCATTACACCAGGCAGAATTATCTAAACCCTATCTTATACAAATACAAAACAACCCTATCTTATGTGGCTTGTGCTTAATATTAAAATGGAGTGGAAAAAGTTTATAAAACAGAGACTTATATGTGATTCAAAGTTTGCAATAAATGTGCAGTAGGAATTTAATGTGACTGCTTATTTTATATGGGACTTTACATTGTTAAAGTATTTTGGAGGGTATATGACCATTTTTATTCCTTAAAATAAAATAATTCTAGTCAAAGTGGATAATTATAGTTAAAAAAAAAGTTATTTGGAGTAGTCAGCTTCTAGTGAAAACATTCCAAACTCAACAAGCAATTTTATTTTCCTGTGTTTATTCCTGAGACTCCATTACTATACCACAGAGACACAGGGTCTTCTATGTGTCTCCATGCAGAGATTTAATTAACCATGAAGGTGCTTGATGGTGAGGAATCCTGCTTATTCATGGTGTTTTAACATCTATGAAAAGGAAATACCATGGTTTTTAGGTCTGGTCACACAGCCATACGTTTCCATTGAGAAACATAACTGGAGGGGGCATATTCCTTCGATAAACAAACTGATTGAAAATATGTGCTGCTGTAGATGAGATAACAGAATGACTGGCAATTACTATTCTTAGATTGATCAAAATGACCTGAATTAGAAGAATTAGGTAGATAGATGATAGATGGATAGATAGATGATTGATAGGTAGATAGATAGATAGATAGATAGATAGATAGATAGATAGATAGACAGATAGATAATGAAAACAAATGCTGTTGGACAGATAAGAATACAGAGTGACCCTACACTGAAGCAAATATTTTAATCAGGATACATCTTAGAAGACGTGCATATGAAAGATTGAAATCACCACCTCAAGTTAGATCACTTGCCTGTAATTTAAAATTGTGTGATATAGATTTATTCCCCAGTGAAAAGTTATTTTTCCCCAAGAATAGCCACAATTTGGATTAAGTAGAGCACTAGAAAAGAAAGTCAGAAAAGCCATATGTGCCTCAACCAATTGTAAAATATGAAACAAAAACTATAAATGTAAAGACTAGATTTCCAGTGCTTTCAACTTCTAAAATATATTTGAAGAAGGCTCAATGTCATTTTTCTTATGGTGCTGTGTGTTACCTGGTGGTAATTTTCTCTAGCACTGGATCCATTTTCCGCTGCATAAACCAGTAACTTGTTTGGAGCCGTCAGCTGGTCTAGACAGACAATTCTTTTGAGATTCATTCTCTTTTGATGGATCTATCAGATTTCCATCCCCATTTTCCCTTTATGATTTTCTATATCTTCTTGTCTCTCCTGTTTGCACATGTAATGCAATGATACTCACTGACAAAGGTCATTCAATGGCCTAATGTCTCCAATGGCAGCAAAAACAGCAGGAGAGAACAGCAGTGTATGGGGTATTCTGCATGCCTCCCAAAGTTTCCTGCTGGAAATAATTCTTTCCTTACCTGCTTCCATAAAAATAACCACTCCTACCTCACTCTCAGTATAAGTATTGAATACCAAGGAAAGTCCAGGCCACCTAAGAAGCAACGAAATGGACGTGAAGCTTCCAGGTCTGAGCCTCAATTTTCACTGTCCATTTTAGCCACCTGTAAAATGGGGGGCAGGTAATTGTTCTGAGGGTTGTTGGATTGTTGTGAGGATTACAGGACAAAAGGACCTAAAATGGTCCCTATACAATGCTGGATATGTCATAAGCAGTTAATGAATGTTAATTACTCTTAGGAAAGGTCAAAGACACAATCATTTGAACTCCAGCAAGGAGATACTAGGAACATGGCAAATGGAATTCTGTTTCTATAACTCCATGTACAGATGTTTATTTCCTCTGGCAAGCTTTATTTTGCATAAGAACAAAAAATAATTCTGTCTATAAAGAAGACTACTTCTAAAAAATAAAGAGTAGGGAGTGATTTAATCAAGTTGTGTTCAACCATGGGGCTATTTTTTGTTTGTTTTCATAGCAGGAAGACTGTGTGTTGGTGGCACCACCCTGCAGAATGTGTGAGATATTTAAAAATCAATTCCAGAATTCAAAGCAGCACTGTTCCAGATGCATCAAGAGCTAGATTTGAACTGCACGGTCAATGTAAATAATGTAAAGGCATAAGTCACACTTTATGGTAAGCTGAACAAAATAGAAGGAGCCCGACAAGCTAATGAAATAATTAAAATCAGTGGAAAAACACCAGTTGAGAGCAACAAGTCCATTTCTGTAGACATACCACTTAGCCCTGAATATATATACACATACATATAGGATGGCTACAAATGAGCTTGCGATTTTCCTCTGAAAGTATTTGAGCAGGAAATAAAACCTTTTCCCAGTGGATGAAATAACAGTCGTGTCTGCCAATCTAAGCAAGGCAGATTTAAATTTTATACGTGTCCAACTGCTTGTTCCCTCTTAGCTAATAACCTGCATGCTGGAAACATTTCAAATGAAAGGGAGTTCACAGCCACATAGCCTCGCTCTGAATATATCTACCATGCATGTAAACAAGTAAACCATTATGTTTCTTATTGAGATAAAGAACACAATGATAAGTGGGGACTTTCACAAAACAAAGAGCTTCCTATTGCTAGTGTGGATAATCTTCCAGAAAACCCTGTGTTTTGGCAAATCGCGCCAGATTAATCTATTAGGCATCTCCTTTCATTATCAAATTTCCGCTGCCTATCACAGTGGCTGCCTTATCAAGCACCCCTTTTTTAATAGCAGCCCCATTCCTAAGATTTCAGAAGCTGGCCTTCCCTGCTCAGAAAACAGGTGTCCCTACTGTTTGCAGGAAGCAAAGGTCCCTGCACAGAAGCCTGGGAAAGGGCAGGGCTATCAGGCTCTGTTCTACCTGAAGGAACAGGTAACAGAAAACTGTTGATTCAATGAATAGAACTTAATTGGCACACATTAGCCAGCAGTGAGTGTTTTTTAGAATTAAAATTCCTTAAAAATTTCCCACTGACAAGAAGAGCTTAAAAAAAAAATACAGAAGATTGTCTTGTAACAGTCAAATGGACAGCTCCAAACAACACAACTATTCTTTACAGAATTCCTTGGTAAACATAATATTTACCCAAATTCGTTCTTAAAGTTAGGCATTGCTGTTTACAACAGCTTCACAGAGTTACCTTTGGGGCTTAAGCTGTTGGGCACATTGTCTATATTCAGGAGGAAGTGCATTTCATGGCTGTTCAAGAGGCTAATATTCCAAGTCAATTAGTATGATGTATCAGATTTTCTGGTTCTCAGTGTCTCCACTTGCCAGCCTGTCTTCTCTTTCTTACTTAATAAAACTGGGCATGTGATTTCTGACCAGCCCTTTTGTGTACTAAGCCAGGGTCACCCACCAACAGGGAGCAGTGAAACCAACTACTAACAGAAAAACCAGCTTTAATGGTGACGTGCAAAATTATGCACACAAACACCTGGCTGTTTGTTAATAGTACAGATATTTGTAGGAGAGTTACATGTCATGCTTATATTGAAATTTATTTGCAGACGGTCATTCAGAGGAAGACAGTCATTCTGTTTTGCTTAGTCAACCCCAGGATTTCTTTAATTTCTTCTTGTCAAATCGGTACCCAGCATGTTCTTGTCTTGCCAGTATATCTACACCCATCTGCATTCTCCAGCAAGTAGAAAGACTTCATTCTCTGCCCTGAACTTAGCCCTTAAAAACTTGGCTGGTGTCTGCTCTACTGTAATAAAATAAAGGCATTCAGGAAGGCCACCGTACTGACAACCGGAAGATCCAGTCTGCCTGCAGCTTCCCAGTCTGACAGCAGGACGGCTCAGAGATGGGTGCTGGGTCTGCAGGGTGGGTAGGAAGCAATTGATAAGCGCATGCCTCTGCTTCCGGCCCTCTACAGCACCAGCTTTGTTTCATCTACAGATGATTAAATGGTCTACAGGGCAATTATGAGCTGGAGGAAGGAACAGCCAACTCTCTCCAGGTTTCCTCAATCAGCGTGATTGAATTTCTCAAAGGCAGGCAGCAGTAGCAGAAGCAGTTTCAATGACTTTTCCTGGAAAATGTTCGGCAGTTCAGAATTGAGCCTTTCATTTAACTACTTGCTGTTTCATTTTATTATGTGCAAATTGTGGCTTAATAGATTTACAGTCACTATAAATTCTCTACTGTTAGGGTAGCCCAAGTGGCTAGTACATATTAAAATGAATGGTCTGAACTCCCAAAAAGTCAGAGTTGCAAATTCTAACCAGGGGTGGAATAAACTTTATTTTAATAAACAACATATGGACATCTTACACTATTTTCATTCAAGGAGCAATATTTTTATTGCCCCTTAAAAATGATAGGAAAATAAAAGGTATAAATTTTTTTTTGCATTGAAAAAAAATGGAAGAAGCTCTTGAGAAAAGCTGAGATAATTATGATGTCACAACTTTAAGGTAAAGTGCTCTTATTTAAAGATATTGGTTTAGAAATACATACAGTAGATAAATATGCATATGAATACAAGGTTTATAAAGTTTCATTAAAAAAAGATATAGAAATGAATTGCTTTCTTCTTCCCTGCACATTATCAGTAAAACAAAAAAGTCATTGTTGAAGTCCAAAGTCCAATACACAAATTACTAATTCTGTGTCAGCATCTTCATCATAGGTGTGTGTCAACAATGATCAATAGCCAGGTCAGAATCCCAATGGTTGAGTTACTTGCCTAATATAAATGATCACAGATATGTTGAAATAATCTGTTATGCAAATAGAGCTTTTGAAAATAGTCTTATTAAAACTGGCATTCATTTGAGCAATTGGTGTATACAAGAATCCTGGACTAGGTGTCATAATCTCCACATACAGTTCCTGAAGCACACTGACATGCTATTTGACCTTGAACTCTGACTTAGGTTTGATTTTGGACCTCTGGAACACAGGTTTCTCATCTGTTAAATGGGGTTTTTGTTTTCTGATCGGCTCAAGCCATTTTGAGGATCCCCCCCCAAAAGTGAATTAGCTTTGACAGATATAAAGTAATAAACAAATAGCATATTAATGTATCAGTAACACTTTTCAAAAGTGGTTATTGGATAGATTGGCTTGGTTGTCTAAGTTGACTACCTGTTTGCTAGTCATCAGAAGCAGCTGTAAGAATTTGAATCAAGAAACTGAAAGTGTGGCCTGAAAGAGAAAGGAGGTAAAACAACTTAATGCAATAAAATCTTTTATGTTATGACTTAAGTTTCCAAGGGAATCACATCAGAAATGACATATATTCTTGATTCTATAACAGCATCCAGCCATTTTAAGTGTGAGCTGAGTCAATGGTTGAGATTCTGTTAGTGTTTAGATTGTCAATCCAGGGGTGGTTAAGTCTGGATTATTTCATGACTAGGCAGAACAAAGTGAGTCTTAATTTTACATGACTTTTGGAAACAAACACAAATTAGTAAACACTGAGTAATAAAAATGTCATCTGAAGCTTTCATTAGGATAATATAATTTCTTTTGGTACCATTTAGAGTAAGAGAATCTTTTTGCCCTAAATTATATAATAAAATCTATGGTCAAATGCTAATCTTAGGAATCCGAGATCAAACCACTGATTTAAATGAAAGAATCTTCAAATATTTAAATAATATATGTTTGACTCCAGAGTAATTTCATTGACTAATTTATTTTTCCTGTGAGGGCTTTCCAAAGGAAAGTCAACTTACTCTATTAGAGATCAGATTAAATAATTAGTGAGTTATTTAGACTGCCAATTGTATTTTAATGTTTAGCAAAATCTATGCAAGAAGAAAAAGAATGTGACAACAATCAATTAGATTCCTACCTTTTTAAAATTGGTAAAAAGACTTCAAGTAGTAGGGAAAGAAAAGGGGTGATTACTTTATATACTTTGTGTCAGGTAGAGAATGTGATGCTGATTATAGTGTATTTAAATTCACTACATGCTTATCTGAAGAGGGTTGACATTCTGTAACTCATTTAGAAATAATCAATAAGGTGAGTATGTGACAGTCCAAATGGGGCGATACAATTAAAATTTTGTGTAAGAATGTGTTAAAACAAAAACCAACTTGTGACAAGAAATATAAAAATGTTTGCTGAGAAATGTACTTTAATTACCCATAGTTTCTTTGAATTCTACTAAAAAATGCCAAAGATGGTTTTGAAAATGTGTACATAAAACATTTAAATAACTTAATGTCTCTACACATTTGTCTTCTGTTTATATATTTCCCATCTTTCTAAAAACAAAAGAATATATAACTATTCACTGAGAAACATCATTTGAGGAAAAAAATTCCTTTATGATATGCCCTTCAAATAACATCTGTTTTGTATAATGTAGATAGGAGAACAGTCTTTAATTTATCCATCCACACAGCCACTTAAAGTGTAAGAATATATAAAGTATAATGTGATTTGCTGCATTTTTGTTGTGAAACATAATATTAAAATGGTTCAGATGCTCCCGAATGTAATTTTTAAATTGCATAGACTTCTACACTTCATTAACACACTACAGATGTATAGATAATAAGACTCTTTATTATGAATATGCTATTATCCAGCTGTTAGCACAATGCAGTAAAGGAGGCCATTTGCAAATCTCATTAATAGTTCTACCATTTTCTACCACTTGAATGAAAAGTGATAATGTATAGATCTCACAGTCATTAAGAGCGTTCCGTTACTCCTTTAGGATTAATTTGCACTGACCCAGAATTTTGTATTTGCTTAACACAAGCCGTGGGTTACTTTGATGTTATCTGCTTCTATAAACAGTAATATACAATCCTCTCCTGGGCTAAAACAGCTCTTATTCCAGTGAGAATTGATGGTATTAATCATTCTGAAGTCCAAGAGTGCTGATCATAAATTGTATGTGGGGACCTCACTTAGTGCCTCCCAGGACTCCCATTCATCAGCAATTCCTGTTTTCCACCTGGATATAAAGTATATAAAGAGTAATTTATCTCCGAGCTTGGGCTCTGTGATCTTCTTGATGTCTCGTGACACGAGAAACATTTGGCAACAAATAAATATTTATTCTCCTATCTTTAGAAATAAAGACCTCAATTGTCTGCCATTTCTCAAGTCTGATTCCCTCAAGTGGCCAGAATGGAAAATGCACGTCTTGCCTTAAAGTTTCGTGCATAAGGAACAAGTGGAATGACAGCAAATAAAGCAAATTATTTTCCAACAATGTTAAAAATAAAAGATGATAGCTTTAAATCATGACCAAGATATCAACACAGACTTATTTTTACCACACATTAAGGCTAAGAATGCTAGCCTATAATTTATGAACTCTCGGGCCTGGAAAAATGTCTAGAGAGTGCTATTTTTAAAAATGCAAACCTGCACAGATCTGTAGAAATATGTATCTTAAACAAAAACTGAAGAAATAACTCAGCTCAAGATTAATGTAAATCAAGAGAAAACACAGAAATGAACTTTGTTACATAGATATTATTGGCAGAATTTCCTTTCCACACCACCAAATTGGCTGAGAAAAATATCTGAGAAAGAGTTGGGTTCAGTATTTAGTTTTTAAGGAAAAATACGTCCTCATAGAGAATGGAAGAAAAGAGGCAACAGAAAAAATAATGAGGAAGGATGCTTAGAGGCTAGATGAAATTTGGATTTCAGGAAGTATACATTTCTTTATACGATCTCATTGTGTATATTTTGGGATTTTTCATCACATGTGATGGACGTCAAACCAATATGCACACAGACTCAAACTCTTGAACATGAAGACATTTCTGCAATATTTCTTGTTTCAACCTAAGCTTAGCTTGGGTTTGTGACTTTCAAAGCTCCCCCTGTTTCATTGTGAACATGCGGTTTTAAAATTTTGTTGGGCTCCAAACTTAGTGTGAGTTTATTTTATGTTAAGCACCTTAAAAATCCAATCCTTAAAAAACATAAGTAAATTATTGCACTGAGGCAAAAAGATACAATTTAAGAAGGTAAACGTAAAAGACTTTTGCCAGAGTATGAAATGAAAGGATTAAAATTATGCCAACACAAACTTTTTTTTTCCACTGCAACTATAAACTTAACAACGTTTTTTTAAAATGTGATTTAAAAAACAGAATGGAAATATGTGATACCTAAAGTTATTCTACAGACTAACACTTGACAGACGCCTTTGGAAGATTAATTAAGTTTTTGCAGAGTACTACTATCAGAGCTTGTTATTTCTTGTTATTACTGAAGACACTTGCTGAAGGAACCTTGTTCTCATGTTAAAATATGTCTGGGCTTGCCATTTGAATTGCATCATTCACTGAACTAAACACCGAACTAGTAGTGAGTCAAGCAAAACATAAGTATTCTTTTCCCTATCTAGGCATTCAGCCTGTTCCCTACAGGCTATAATCTGAGTTATATGGAGACAATATTTGCAAATCATATATCTGATAAGTGACTTGTATCCAGAATACAGAAAGAACTTTTGTAACTCAATAATAAAGATAACTATCCCAATTAAAAATGGGTAAGAGATATAAATAGATTTTTTTTAAATATACACAAATGCCCAATAAATACATGACAAGATGTTAACATTATTAGTTATTAGGAAATGCAAATCAAAACCAAAATGAGATACCACTTCATACTAGAATGTCTAATAAGCAGACAGTAACAAGTGTTGACAAAGATATGAAAAAATTGGAACCTTTATACATTGCTGGTGGGAATATAAAATTGTGGAGCTACTTTGGAAAGCAATTTTTCAGAAAAAGTTAAACATAGACTAATCATATGACCCAGCAATTCTACTTATATGCATCTATCCAGGAGCAGTGAAAATATATCTCCATGCAAAGACTTGTACATGAATGTTCGTAGTAGCATTATTTCTAATATCCAAACAATAGAAACACCTCAAATGTTCATCAATTGATGAATGAAGAAACAAAGTGTGGTAAAACCATACAATAGAATACTATTCCTCAATAAGAAGAAATGAAGTATTAACAACATGGAAGAACCTCAAAAACACCATGCTCAGAGAAAGAAGCCAGTCACATACAAAAAATCACACATTTTATAATTATATCTATATGAAATGTCCACAAAGAGAAAATCTCTAAGGACAGAAAGTAGATTAGGGGTTGTCTGAGGCTGGAGAGTAGGAATGAAGAATGCTAAATGAACATGAGTTTTCCTTTTAGGGTGATGGAAACTTTCTAAACTTGGGTGGTGGTGATGGTTATATAACTCTAAATACACTACAAGTTTTTGATTTGTAAACTTAACCCAGGCAAAGAATAACTTTTATGGTATGTAAATTATATCTCAATCAGGCTTTTGAAAGAAATAACTAGAGACTGAGGATAGATGGGGGGCAGATACCAGAACTGGGTGAGATAAAAATTTGTACACTGGTTATATTAAGCAGCTTTGTCTTTTTACTTAAAGCAATAGAAACCCATAAAAGGATTTTAATAACGGGTTAGTAGTAGTGGTGATATGATTATATTTGTATTCTGAATAACACTATGGTGAATGTATGCAAAACAGTTTAAGGATTAGAGGCAGACTGGGAAGATGTTTCTTCATATGCTCATCAAGTGCCATATTCCTAACCCCCAAGTTATCACGTCTCATATTTCAATGAGTAATTTACTTGCCTTTGCTTGTCCATTTACCCTTTCTTCCCGTAGCACCAGCCACAGTGAGATCTGGAAGTAGGGATAATGATTAATTCAACCTTGTTTTCTCAGCATCCAATACTTGATCTGGTATTCAACAGGCTTTCAACTAATGTTTATACAATGAATGATGTTGAAAGAAGCACAGGAACATTGAAAAATCTAACCTCAGGCCTACTGCTCTCTGCTAGTTTGATAAGCTGGTTTTCTTCTGTCTCACTTGATAGTTTTGCAAACTATCTTGAGTTGATCTCGAGTTGGAAGATTCCACATTATTATCTGGCTACCCACTCTGCCCTAGACTCTTTTGGAATCAATATTTTAGGCAATAATAAATGAACTAAAAATGATTTGTGATGAGAACATATTCTCTGTGTGCCTTCTGCAGCTGGGAAAATATTGGCAATAAAATTCTAATTTTGATATTTCCCAAATAATGTGTAATTTCAGCATGAAGTCTTAATAGCCTGCTTCAATAGGTTAAACACAATTTGTTAAGCTAAATAAAATATTGGTAAAACTTATTATGCTACAAATAAAATTAATGTACAACAGAGATGCTGAAATATTAAAGTACTTTTTTCTAAAAGTCTTATATAATTGCTAGCTCACTATAACCTATTTTTAAAGGAAAGAAGACAAGAATTTTGTATCACAGCATATATAAAGACAAAGTCAATCACAAACAACCCCCCCCCACACTTATATCCTGGAGATGGTTCATGTTCAGCCCAATCATCTACATTTAAAACACACATGTGATGTTTTGAAAGAGAACGCAAGTCCAGAACTATGACCACAAGACTTTGAATGACCTTAAACAGGAAAGAAAGACTACCGTGTTGCACAAAGGGTTATACATAATGGTAAAAACAAGAAGCAACTTTGAAAATTAATTAGCCAGAACTATTCCCTATCACTTGTTTATAAAATAAATATATTATGCAAAAGTAGATAACTGTCATCAATTGAATCCTGTGGCACATTTCTCTATATTCTCTTAGCTAGAGACGTAGTTGAGTCCATAGTCCTCAAACTGAAGAACTAGAGTTCAGTATGACGTATATTACACGAATAAGTTATTGGCTGCCCGGTAGTTTTTCTTTTTACACAAGATCTCTGACCTATCAGACACGAAGCCAAACAGACCTTGAAAGAAATTATTCCAATAACATTTCAATCAACTATTATGTTTAATTTTTTAAGAGTCCAAATTAATTTGCTATTTAAATTGACTATTTTTTTTTGTTTGTATCTTGGGAGCAACTGTTGGTAAACTTTATGATTTGCTTTAATGAACTGAGCCAAGATTTTTAGTGTTCTAGCTGATATAATCTTCTATTTCATAGAAGTAGACTGGCATTTTCAAACCACTTCATTAAATGTTGCATATCTTTTTTTCCAAATTACTTTTCTTATTGAGATCTACCTACAAGGACTATCTGATGTTCTAAGGTTCAGATGTCCAAATTGAGTATTTTGAAAAGGGAAAAAAAGACAAAAGAGTTAAAAATGTGTTTCTTTCATGTTACTATCACTCAAAAACAAAAGCAGATTTTTTTTTTTACTAGACCTCTACCCACAAATCAACTTTGAGAAGCATCAAACAGTAATATAATTTCAAAAGAAAATTTTCTTTTAGAAAATGACATAAGCCATTATGATTACATTGCTAAATAATTTGGAATCCATCTATAGCACAAAGTCTTTATAAAATCCATGTGCCACTTTAACTTTAATAATTCAGATTATAGGTATGATATAAACCATTTGCATCTTCCTGGTAAGCAATGAATTTTTTTCTCACAGCTGGTCTGGACTTAAATTCTGTGAGCCAAGGCAGGCAGCTGACCTCCCCATGTATGGTAGCCATCTTTTGTAACAGAAACTGAAATTGGAGTATATTGTGCAAAGTTGTGTAAAGTGGTCTTAAACTTTAAAAATTGGTTTTGAATACTATTTAAACATCATTTGTATGGTGTTTTTTAAACTCAAGTTGTTGTAGTTTAAAAGTCAGAAAGATTTCATAAAGATTTCATAAAGATTCCATGTTTTGGATTTCAAAGGTTCAACATTTTCAGTAGTCATAGAACTTCACCATTTACCTATTTAGAGTAAACATTCCATTAACAGGTGTTGAGAATAGTTTGCCAAATCTCAGGCTAGTTGGTAAGGCATGCATATGCACATTCTTGAATGAATGTGTAAAGGTGCCATTAGGATTGATTTATGGGGCAGAATGACACAGTGGTTCATGAAATCTTCTCTTAGCTTGTGTTTTAAACCAGGTAAACAGCAAGCCAAGATAAGAGAGTGAGCGGTTTTAGATATTTCATTAGTATTCAGAAAGAGAGTTAAAGGAAAGCCAGAATGGTACTCACCTCAGCAGCCTGAGACCACCTTCAGTAAGCAGGAGAAAAGTTGCATGGAGTAAAATAGCACTTATCAGGATGCAGTGAAGTATCCTGGAGACCAGTGTCAGCAAATGAAGCCAAGGGTGCCGAGTCATCATGCAGCATGAGTCGTGAGGCCAAAGTTACCAAAAATGGGAAGGCATCAGAGGGGAGGGGGTGACACTGGATGCCATGCTCTGTGAGCTCATAGCAAAATCAGAGCACCGCCCAAGCTCACCCCAATATCCTTGGTGGGGTTGGCCAGCACATTGTCCTTTGGGTCAGAGGGGAGCACCAGCCAAGCAGCCACTCTGCAATGCTGAGATCTGTGTGCTTTGTATTCTTGCATTCGTGCAGCTTGTACCTCTCTGTACCAGACATTGCAGCTTTCAGGCAGGGAAAAATAAGACTGTTAAGTAAAAGGTAATGTCTATGGGAAAGAACTATTCAGCGACTTTATGCAATGATGGCTTCTGGATTAATTTTAACATGTCAGGAAAAAAAAAAAGGTCTAGCCATGCATGATAAAACCACTTTGACAGTTCAATGGAAGTGTAGTATGTAGTGGCTGGCAGCAAACTCAACATAGTCAGCTGCATGAAGAGAGAGCCAGGCACACACATTCTTCAGGAGCGGTATGGAGGCCCCATGGCCTGGCCTTGTATACCCCTGCAGTATACAAGACCATTGGTATGTGTGGTGAAGGCACACTGGTCCATTTAGAAACTACCAAGACACATTATAGTGTCACTGTATATGTAGGTGCACCTGTATATACACACCCACTTTAATGATTTTGCCTTTAGAAAGCACATTATGGCCGGGCTCGGTGGCTCAGCCTGTAATCCCGCGCCTTTGGGAGGCTAAGGTGAGTGGATTGCCTGAGACCGCGGGTTCGAGAGCCGCCTGGGCAAGCAAGACCTCATCTCTACAATAAATAAAAAAATCAGCCGGGCGTGGTAGTGCGCGCCTGTAATTCCGGCTACTCGGAAGGCTGAGGCGGAAGGATCTCCGGAGCCCAGCAGGTAGGGGCTGCGGTGGCCGGGAGCGGCCACAGCACTCCAGTCTGGGTGACAGAGTGAAACTCCAACTCAAAAAAAAAAAAAAAAAGAAAGCACATTATGTAAATAAAGTTAAAGATCAATCATACTGTTTTAGCTCTGACATTGTTAAAGAGTGGGGAATATATTTATCCTTTAAGAAAGAAATATTGTAAATTTATTTTAGAAGGAAACAACACACTTCAATAAGTACTTACTGAGCACCTACTACATATGAGAGTAGATGATATTTTTAAAAAATGCATAAGACATAGACTTTGCCCTTGTGGGTCTCATCAGAATTCAGCAAGGGACAAATACTTCTGTGCATATTAGAGGGACCTCCACCCAAAAACCAGAATTATTTTTTGGAGGGTGGGCCCCTTATAGTACAGGCTTCCCCTGTTAGGTAAGTGTTCTGGGAACCCATTTGTATCAGTGTTCCAGCTAATGTGAGAGTCTGTGTTCAGCTTCAGCAAATTTTTTGTTTTAATTCTTTCAGTGAGTTTGCCCATTTCAAGATGGGTGATTTATGAGCACACCTGACCACACCACACTGAGTGTTCAGCAGTTTTTGACCAAAAATGGCATGACCCCTGTGCCCCACCCTCCCCTATTTGCCTGATCTCTGGGCATCTCAGCGTCACCTTTGTTGCTCTCTGGCCTCTGTCAAGATATCACATCCCTCCTGGTCTATGATGCTGGCCTCTGTCCTGCATCATCTGCAGCTGCTGGGCCTCACTCGCCCCTGGGGAGTGCCAGCATCTCCTGCAGTTGATGGCCATAGTCTGAGCACCCTACTCCTGCTCTTCCCATCTGTGGATCATCTTCAAGGTCCACAGGAAGTATTCTGAAAATAAAAATTGCAGAATAGTCCTGTAATTTTTTTTTCTTTACTATGTATACCAATGTCAGTTTTGTGCATGTGTCGAGAGAGAATTTCAATCCTTTGCATTGTGCAGCCACAACAGCTGCATGCATGGAGACAAGGGCATCTCCTCCAGGCCAGGTCTAGACAAAGAGATGGAAACTGTTATACTGGGCTTCCTCTCACCCCAACTATTCCATGCTGCCATGTTTTCTTTGTTGCAGCCACTCCATTTACAGATTGGAAATATCTTGAGGCTACCTACTCTCAGAATTCCAGGTGAGAAATAGGGTTCCAGTTTCTTCTACTCTCGGAATCCTGACCTGGAACCCCATCTTTGGGCTTCCCTTGCCCTTTCTAAGAAAAAAAAACCCAGAGGTAGGCACCAAAGAACATACTCAGTCCCAATTTGGGCTCCCCTTCTCTTTCTCTTCAGCCTCCCCCTGTCAGGGAAGAAGTGAGAAAACTGCACCAGAACTGCTCTTCTTTCTGGTTTAGGATATTTAAAGGATGTATTTAAGAGTCGGGAAAACTTTCACTCACATAAAAGTGTCACGTTTATTCAATCCACATTTCAAATATACCACTTTTTCTTAAAAACTTTCACAACTATGTTTTCAAAATTTTGAACTTTGCTAAACAAGTCCAACCACAGATGTCAATTCATACCTTTAAATACATTTTGAAAAATCTAAAGGGAGAATAAATTGGTATTTCAAGAACATGATTAATTAGTCCCCACAAGATGTTTCTTCAAGGAATTATATAATCTCTGTTTCAGGAATTCTTTGGGACAGTGAATCTATACTTTTCCTAATTTGAGATACATGAATTAAACAACTTCAGAGACATCTGGTCGGAGAGGGAACATTGTGGCAGACATTGGTTTTGGTCAATCTCACAATCATTCTTCCTACCTAAAAGAACCCCAGATTGTATTTAAGTAGCGGTTAGAATCCCTTGTTTTGAGTGTAAACAGACCCCTGCTTAGTCCCAGGAAATAGAAGTCATGAGTGGTAAATCAAGACTGGTATCAATGAATTGTGGTCATTTGTGTCCCTTAGCTAGTCTAGGCATGAACATGTCACTCAGTTTCAGCAATGAGATGTAATGGAGACTCTGCTGGGTCTAAAAAGTGAAACCTTGACCCCTTTTTTCTGCTTTGGATACTGAACAGATCATGATGACTAGAGTTGCAGCAGCCATTTTATGATCACAAAGCAAAAAGTCAACATGCTGGGAGTGATAGGGCAGGAAGGACAGAGAGAGATTGGTACCCTAAAGATATTAACGAGCTGCTGCACCAGACCTGAACCTACCCACTCCCTCCAGACCTTTCATGTGAGCTAAGTGATGTCATTATTGCTTAAGTCACTCTTAGTGGGGTTTTCTGTTACTTTTGTTAAAAACGTGTCTAACAAGTTGTGTTCATTTCCTAACACATTTCCAGTTTCAATTTTCAAGGCCCATTTTTCAATAGGGTGAATTGCCTGTCTAGTGCTCAGAAGTTCATTTTGATAGTTTAAGTGAGTTTGTGCCTATTCTTCTATTTTCTCATTTCATTTAAAATTATATTTCAAGCTGGTTATTTCAATGCCTTAATACTATTCCAGTTTTCTTCATAGTATTCCATTAACTTTTAGTGACCAATCCATTTTGTAACTTAGGGGCATTTGAGTCATTTCTGGATCTATTTATGCTCTTCTTCCCACTATCCATATGTTTATACCTACTGTTTCTTTGACTTTAAGGCCTTGAGCTCTCAAAACAAAACAAATAAACAAGCCCTCTAGTGTGGTGTTTGATGCCTAGCACAGAGTAGGCCAGTAAGCAAATTAATGAGTTGTGTTTATGAGTTCATACCTAACATTAAAGTGTGAGTGCACTTTGTAATATTAAATGCAAACAATGTTAACTGTGTGTTTCTTTTTTTCAGACTACGGTAGACGACACAATATAGAAAAATTGGTAAATATAGAAAGGCATAATGCTGAAAACTCAAATTATCTGTAGTATGTATACATCTGTTCATACTGAATGTGAATCTATAGACACAATGCCTGTAAAGCCACAGGAAGAAACCCAATGGTAGAAAGCTCAGGGTCATGGAGGACTGGAAGTATCTATGGGATTGCATTCAATGCTGAACGTGTTTGTGGTCCTTTTCCCTGCCAAAGGCAGATGGTTTGTTATCCATGGCTACTTTAAGCTAACCACCGATTTCCAGATGTCTTGTTAAATAGCTATGTTTCCTATCTATAACTCCTTTGGAGACTGTTGGTACAAGTGGGAAAATGAAAGAATTTCTCTGAATTTCTATAGTTTGGTCCCATCTGTGCTCTTCATGTGGTAGATCTGTGCCAGGACAGCAGTATCATACATAAAAGATTTGATCACTGGTTGTTTTTTCAATGAAGATGGATTAAGAAGAGAGAGCAGGAAAAGTCACTGAGGCCCAGCAGGCAACAGAAGTTCTCCGGTTAGTCAGAGGGAGTATTGACAAACGGACCACAATCACTTCTATGCCTGTATTTTGGTTTCACCAAGAAGAGAAAGGTTTATTGCTTCCAGTTTCAACAAGTCCACCCTGCCTAACAGAGAGGCAAAGATTTTTTAATGCTGGAAACGTCAACAGAGGAAGGAAGAAAGCTTTCCTGCAGAAATCCACTTTTTTTAATGTTGAAATTTTTTGTTATATCTTTGCACAGTCAATCTCACATTCAGGTCAAAGTAATTTCCAATCTATATATCAATCCACTTTAAACATATTTTTATTTTTTTCTTTATATTTTGGACAAAATAGCAACATGGAAACCACCAGAATCAACAGTTTCTCTAAACTGCTGACTTCTCTTCATCTGCTGACTTTATCTGCTGACTCACCCCCTAGTTCAGCCACCTATCAACAATGGATTATTACACTTGGACTGAATTTGGAGGCTTCTCTCTTTCATGATGACAACACACGTTCAAGAGATCTCTGAGGTGGAGACAAAGCTGCTTTCCACTGAAAGAGAACATAGAAAATGAGAATCTATTATACACATTTATCTTTTGAAGTTCATATCACATTCTGAAGGACTCCAAATGACTCGTGTAGGGATGTGATGTATTATTTTCTCATCCTTCTGCTCTAAGAATTTTTGCTATTGTGAAATAATACTATAATTTTATGAAAGTTTTCAGGGGGAAAGTAAATTCATTTTAAGATACAGAGAAAAACAATCTCCAGGGATGAGAAAGTAGCAGATGACCATGAGGAAATGTGATATTTCCAGGAATTTGGAAGTGTAACTTTTGTATTTGATGTATCACTGAGATTAGAGGTCCAACTTCAGTTTCAAACCTAAGGGTTACACTTTCTATCATTAGTCAATAAAAGACTGCTATATTACATTTTTGTGGTGTATTCTCAGGGTTATAGAGTTTCTCATCTTTGGGTTTATTTCCCAGAGCTCCACAGCCTGGAGTAGAAGTTAAATGCACTTGGCCATTAACAAAAAAGTTACAAGCAGGGGAGAAATACACGACTGAAGAACTGAACACTTAATTACATATGGAGATATTAAAAGAAATATCCCTTGAGCTGGCAGACCATAGAACAAAGGATCAGCAATTTGAAGATCTATTTCTGACTATGTCATTGACTCAGGATACTGGAAAAGCCCTATGTTTCTGTTTTTAAAAAAATGTATTGCAGCATCATGGCAATCATCATTTTCTGGTATATATGATGCTTGCTGAGCAACCAGAATCTAGGGACTTTTCACCAAAGCTGAAAGTAATATGATTTTCATCCTTAAATAAAGGGGAAGAATATCATACAAATTCAAACAGCAAAAACATTAGCAAAGACATTTACAGGAGTGAAGGAATAGGGCATACTATTAGAAATGTTCATTTTAGCTCCTCTGCAAAGGTTCTATTTTCCCTGTGAGTTTGTGCACACAGAAAGAGGCTAATATTTGTGGAACACTATTTCCATGTGCCTGGAATGATGCACTTGGCTTTAAAGCCTAAGGAAGGTAGTGTCTCCAATTTGCAAATGAGGAAGTTGAGCAAATGAGAAGAGCTTAGAAATCTTGCTAAAACTCCCAGTCCTGGTGGCTCTAAAGCCTGTATTTGAAGCCTAATACTTCCTGGACCTGAAAGTATTTACCATAGGTGAGTCTTAATCCTGACACATTAACATTGCTTTTTTTGTTCTCATCTCACAAATTCTACTTTATCTCTTAAATTCCATTGTTGGATCTGGAAATATGGGGATCCCCAACTCCCTGAGATTCTAGTGTCCATGGCTTGCATGTGCAGGTATTCTAATTAACAAGAAAGCCTCCTAAGGAAAGGGAGAATCTGCTATCATTAGCAGTGGAGAGTTCAGGCTGGGCGTAGCTCAAGGGACCTGCATTTTCTCACCCTCCAGTTGTATCTGAAAGAAGAATGTTTCTCTCAAGTTCATGGTCTTTGAATGGGTGGTCTTCCCTTTTCTGTCTCTGTTCCTTCTTCCTATGTAGTTGGTAGCAGAATTTACTATTACTCATACTAAAATTCCACTCAATTTCAGCAGGACTCTATCAAAGCGTGACAGAATCCTTTGCCTGGAGCAGAACTTCTTTTGCCCACAGCTGCCGTGTCAGGTTTTTATCCTGTCTCTTGGTGATGACACTGCCCTGTAAATTTTGCACACATGCCCTAGCTGTACTCCACTACAACAAATACAATCTGGTGGAAATTTGGAACATTGCATCAGTCAGCATTCAACCAGAGAAGGAGAATGGTAGGAGATAATATGTAAGAGATTTACTGTAAGGAGTTACCTTAAGTGATTGTGAAAGCTAGCTTATTGAGTCTGAAATCTGTAGGGCAGGTGGGCAGGAAGGATGTGCAGGAACTCTCTGTGTAGGCTAAAGTTGCTGCCCACAAGTGGAGTTTCTTCTTCGACAGCTCTATTTTTCATGTCATTCAGTTGCTGAATCATCTCAATCTCTCTTACTTAAAACCAATTAAAGGCTTTAATCACATTTATAAAATACTGTCACAGCAACACCTAGACTAGTGTTTGATTGGATAGCTGAGGACTATCGCCTCACCAAGTTGACACATCAAAAGACCATTGCATACTATGCAGTCATAAAAAAGAATGTAATCAGGTCCTTTGCAGTCACATGGATGGAACTGGGATCATCACCTTAAGGGAACTGACTCAGAAACAGAAAACCAAACACCTTATTTGCTCACTTACATGCAGAAGCTAAGTGACCACAATGATGGAAATAATAGACATCGGGGACACCAATAAGGAGGGAGGTAGAGAGGGAGGCTAGGGTTCAGAAATCACCTATCGGGTACAATGTTCATCATCTAGGGAATGGGCCTCCCGAGACCAAATCCCCACCACTTCATACTATGTCCATGTATAAAACGTGCATATGTACACCCTGAATCTAAAAAATGGGGAAAAGACCATTGCAAACATGGAGTAATTATATCAAGTTTTTCAAAAGACAGCATGAGAGTCCTAGCCTGGGAGCCAGAACGTTGCCAGTGACAACCATCCACAGGATGCCCATGACCTTCCATTCTCAGGACCAAGTGGATGGACCCCTTTCATCAGTGGCCTGGCTCATTTAGCTCCCAACAGATCTCCACCTCCCACCACATTTGAATATTCACAGTAACATCTGACATTTGTAGGGAGGTTTATAAAGTAATTCTGGCTCTGTAGTGGCATGACAGAACACGAGGAGAGTCTGCTTAAAGTAAGACACAAGGAAAATGGAGCAGTATATATAGTTCTGAAAAGTAGACACTGAATCTGAAAAGGATTTGTGAGTGTGGATAAAATAAACAAACATGTAAAAACACTGCTGGAGGAATCCAGAAAAAAAAAATACTAGATATATGTGTCCCATTATAGACTGAATATTTGTATCCCCCAAAATATGTATCAAATCCTTAACTGCCAATGTGATGGTATTTGGAGGTGGAGTTTTGAGGAGGTAATTAGAATTAGATGAGGTCATGAGGGTAGGGCCCTGGACCAATGGGATTAGTGACCTTCTAAGACAACACAACAGAGAGCTCACTCTCTCTCCCCACTAAACGAGGACATAGTAAGAAGGCAGCTGCCTGCAAGCTTGTAAAAAAATCTTTACCAGAAACCAAAATCTAGTTGATTTCGATCTTGAGCTTTCCAGTCTCCAGAACTGTGAGAAAACATATTTCTGTTGTTTAAGCCACACAGTCTATGATATTTTGTTATGGTGGTCTGAACTGACTAATACACTCCCAAATATTTTTTCTTCCTGGAAGATCTTTTTTATTGTATTTCAAAATCCTTAGCCTACAAGTCACATCCTTCTACAAAAAAGGAATTAATTACCTTTCCTCTCCTGTTTATCTTCCTGAGACATTTACCTGTAACACACATGCTATTGCTTTTAAGATGTAAGGATCTGGTATACAATTTTGGGTAAGGACCTTCTATGAGAAGTTGCAATTATGAGATCAGGAGATAAGTTAGAATTGTGGGATCAGGAGATGTAGTCATGAGAGACTTACTGAACTTATTACAGCATTTCAAAGAGTCTAACAGAAATTATACATTCATTTGCAAATAATCCATCCAGGATAAAAATTATTAAACACCTTTACTTTTTGCTAGGATTGTATTATATCTCAGGAAAAAAAAAAAAAGGTGGGAGAAGGCAAATAATATCAACGTTGACAGTTTAAAGTAATGGAAAATATTAATAAAATGAAAGGATTAGGAAGACATAGGTGATAAAAGAAGGCAGTTTTGACAAGTGTTGGAGCTGGGTGATGAGTATGTGGAAATTCATTATATCTGCTGATGCATAAGTTCATAGCGTGTTTTTGGCACAGTAACACTGCAGTTTTGGGAGTTTGTTTATCATTTGTCTTTTGGAGCAACAATGTCATGCTTGTGAATACACCTTGTATTTCACAGATTTGAAGAAAGTTAGTGCTACTTGTGCATCAAAGAAAATGGTGTGTCGAGTGGAAAAAAACTTCTGACATATTCTTCTGTTTAGGTTTAACAGAGGAGTAACGGCCGTGGAGGTGGCTCGAAACACTTTTGCTATGTACAGGGAGGATGCTAATGGGAAAAGCAAGGCAAGAAAACATTTGTGTCATTTCTTTTTTTTTTTTTTAACATGGGATTAGCTTTTTAAAATTTTATTTTAAAGAGGTGGGCTACAATTCAGGGTTAGGTATACAAACGTTCATTATGCAGGTATCCTTGTTGATGAGGTGTGCCCCTCCCTCCCCTGGCAGTTTCCCACTACTGCCAATTCCTTTCTCATAGTATTATGATAATTGTTCAATGTCCGCTTAGGAGTGAGACCATATGGTACTCTGTTCTTTGTATCTGTGATAGATCACTGAGTATGATTGACTCTAAATCCATCCAAGTTGCTGTGAAGTCCATATGTTTGTCCTTCTTTATGGCTGCATAATATTCCATTGTGTATATGGACCACATTTTTTTAATCCAGTGCAACATGGTTGGTTCCATGTTTTTGCTATTGTGAATAGAGCTGCAACAAACATGCGTATGCAGATATCTTTTTTATAGAATGATTTTGAGTTCCTCCGGGTATATTCCCAATAGGGGGATTGCTGGGTCATATGGAAGGTCAATTTCTAGTTCTTTCAGAAATCGCCACACTGTCTTCCAAAGAGGTTGCACTAGTTTGCATTACCACCAGCAATGTAGAAGCATTTCTTTTTCTCTGCATCCTCACCAGCCTCTGTTGTTGTTTATCATTTCAAAGAGGGCCACTTGACCTGAGGGATTCTGCACATTCAGGAAGACCATTGGGTTTTGAAGAAGATGTTTAAACACTTTAATCCACAATGATCCACGTCAGTCAACTCAAGAATTGGCAAATGTGATGAACTGTGACCAATCAACCACCGTGTGACATTGGTATTCCATGGGCAGCAAAAAATACTACAAAGTTATGCATCATCCCAAAACCATTGATTTTACTTTGTATATGTTTGAGCACTTTTATAATGAGAAATTTAGAAAAATTTGAAAAAGTAACGGTAGGGCTGACAGAAGTAGGAAGGTAGCATCGGAGAGGAGGGATTGAGGGAACCAATCACAGGAGTAATAATTTCCTTTGTTTCTATGATGGGGATTTAAGATATTCTGTTGAAGATCAATGTGCCAAGAACTATAGGTATAAGTCAACTACTTAAAGTTATGTTGATAATCAGGTACAGAACGAAGTTTGAAATATAAATAAAATTGGTAGAGGGACAGGGAAGTTGAGAGAAAGTACTGTAAATTAAAGTTCCCATTTTGCATAGGGAAGATTCAATAACTTCTGTTAAAACTTGGTAAGTAAAACATAGAAATATACATAAATTGTTTATAGTTCGGGAGGCACCTACCAGAAAAACTGAAAACAAACAAACAAACAAACTAAAAATAGGACTGGGTATAAAAGGAAAGAGGGAGGAAAATAGGGGGAAAAAAAGCTTAGTTCTTTCAGGTCAAAAGTTCTGATTAGTTCTTAATGATATGACAAGAGTTCGGAGGAGCCATAGGTCTTGGCCATGAGTAAGTTTTATACCATGATTAGCAAGTGCTATTGTTTCTTGACTTCACACCACTCACATATATGATTTTATTATATTGTGAGCCTTTCATAAATATTGATGGCTAAAATCTAGAATATAATTAAAATAAAAAAGTTATGAGAACACCATTAAAATGAAATTTGCATGACATAAGAATAACTATCATATAGAGCATAGAATCCTGGAGTGGAAAGCAAGGATAACAAAAGTAGTGCTTGGTGTTGAAAAGTTCAGGAACCACCACAATAAATAATGTTCATGTGTTTTTTTGGACTTCTTTTTTTTTTTTTTTTTTAAGTTTTCATTCAAAGTTTATTAGAGAAGGAAAAGAGGACCTTTTTGGACTTCATTTTAAAAATAAATTTTGGCCAGGCTCGGTGGCTCAGCCTGTAATCCCAGCACTTTGGGAGGTCAAGGCGAGTGGATTGCCTGAGCCCACAGGTTCAAGATTCACCTAGGCAACTTGGCGAGACTGCGTCTCTACAACAAATAAAAAATTAGCCGGGTGTGGTAGCGCGCGCCTGTAGTTCTGGCTACTTGGAAAGCTGAGGCAGAAGGATTGCTGGAGCCCAGCAGGTCGAGGCTGCAGTGGCCGGGAGCACGCCACTGCACTCTAGTCTGGGCGACAGAGTGAGACTCCACCTCAAAAAAATAAAATAAAATAAAAATAAATTTTTATTGCCATAATAGAATCTTATAACTGCCACATCCAATTCTTAATAAAAGACACTCCCAAAGACTATTCATTTTGTACAATTAAAAAAAAAAAAACCCCAAAGGTCACAAATGCTCAAAACTGGGGAAATTAACTTTAAAAGTACTTGCTGTAGATAAGTTCTCTGATATGTTCTTGGAAATACAAGTAGAGCTGAATTTATGTAAAAGCACCTGTGAGTTCTACTCAGCACACCTCTGCCTTTCCTTGGATATCCTGTTACACAACCCATACAGAAACCAGATGCACCATGGACTGTGTCCTTGTATATTCTCCTCTCAACGAGCTATGTGGATATTCAGTTTATGCTTAAAAACATTTGCACATCTAACCTCAACATGCTGAGAACTTTGTCTCACTTTTATTGTATTTATTTATTTTCTAGTCATCAAAGTGGAAACTGAATACACAAGCCTAAGAAATGCAACTTTCTGCCACCTTTTGGTGCCCACGAGTTTTCTTGCTCAATACCAGGGAACTGGAAGCAGAAGCTATATAGTATTATTTTGTGGGGATAGTTCCCTCTCTCTGGTCACCTCTTTTTCTACTATGCATCCTTATTAAAAGGGAAGACTTAATACATTCATTCTCATAGAAATTAATCACATGTGATCAAATGTTGGGCTCCACCAAGCAAGGGGAGGGGGAAGAGAAGAGTAGAGGTGTTTTGAGGACAGGGTCTCCTTTTTGTATCCACAGTGGAATGTGCCAACTTTATTTTTGAATAAAGTCTGCCCTGAGTACAATACACTCCTGCCTACTTATTCATATCTTTCAAAGCTCAGACAAAGACATCCATTCTCCATACTTTTGCCTGACCCCCCCAGAGAGATCTTTCACTTTTTGGAATTATTATAACAAGTGTGGTTTGAAAAGAACCTAGCTATTGATCTTACATAGGCCTATATGGCTTATTAGCAATTCTGTATGCTCTTTTCTTGCTGGAATAGCAATCATGTCTCTTCTTTTCCAACTCTGAACACAAGTGACATTGAAGAAAGTGTAGAGTAGACTAAGTGTGTGTCTGTTTCATCCTTTTCCTTTTTGATGATCCACTCACATCTGCTTTCCTGATAATGTCCTCTGTTCTTTTTTTCTAATTCCTCTTTCTGTCTATATATAACTTTTCTGGGTCCTTTTTCTTAAGCGTTCTATTACCTTCAAAGATAATAGTTAATATATAATAAACTAATCCTGTTAAACAGTTTCAACCATATAAAATTATTATTTTTTAACCTAAAAAAGCATCAATTTTATATGGTTTATTATAATAGATAAAGTCTTAGTGTGTTACCTCTCACAGGTGACATCTGGTGACACAATGTAGGGAGCCAGCATTGAGGCTCACCTGAGCTTTAGGGAACCAAGCGGGCTGTGGACCCTGAGACCACTAGGATTAGTTCAGGAGCTGATGGCCCATTTCCTTCCTTTACTGTCTCTAACAGAGACCTTGATAAAACTTAAAGCTCTGAGAGTATGACAGGCATGGCTTACTTTAGGAGTCCATTGTTCCCGCTTCTCACAGACTGTGGTTTTGATTTAACTCAACAAAGTTCAAACTCGGGTTACATCTAGAGCCTTAGTACTGGTCACAGGCTTCTGGGTCGTGATTTTAAGATTTATTGAAGTTGAATAAGGTATAAATTGTAGAATGTAGTTTTAAAATATGTTTGGACAGCCATTTTGTTGAAAGAATGCGACTAGGTTACTTGCAGGTAGCCCACTGTGAACTTTGGACTGGTCCACATTCCAAACATTCTGGGATGGGCCACTTTAGCTTGTAGAATAAGTATTTAAGTTTCTATAGAATCATTTAACTTGGTATTAGTATAGGCATAGGATGAAAAAGGTTTATAGGATAGGTCAGTCATGGATTAAGGTTAGCGTTTGTTACAGGATTTTTAGGTTATAGTTTAACTTGGTATTAGTATAAATTAGCTTAGGATGAAAAGGGTTAATAGGACAGGCAGTCATGGATTAAGGTTAACCTCTGTTATGGGATTTTCTTCCTCATACCTGAAAGAATATCTGGTGGGAGGGGGACGCCCCTCACACACCTGGCTTTGTGTTCACGTGAAGGGCGTGTAAGTCTGACTGCAAAATTTGGGTATAAAAGCCCACTGTGAACACTCAATAAAGGCTTCTGCTCAATCCGTTTGAACAGTGGTCCATTGTCTTTCTTTCTCTTTCTTTCTCTCTCTTTCTCTCTCTTTCTCTCTATATCCATCTCTTCTGCAGAATCAGCTCCTGCACTAGACAGGAGTCTAATCTCTTTGTTCCCCAGGAATAATCGCTGACGCCACCACACCTTTCCAGGGACACTCTAAATCTCCCCGCGGGGGCTGGTCCCCCATAATTCTTCATCGAAATTCTTTCAAACGGCTGCAAGAAGACAAGTTAATACAATAGCTGTACCATAATTTACCATGTTCCTGGTGCTGGGTATTTTGCTGGACATGTGACATGTGAACTTCATTTTTTTTTTTTTTTTTTTGAGTCGGGATCTCACTGTCGCCCAGGCTGGAATGCAATGGCATGCTCAGGGCCATTGCAGCCTCAACCTGCTGGACTCAGGTGATCCTTCCACCTCAGCCTTCCAATTAGCTGGAACTACAGGCACACCCCACCATACCCGTTTAATTTTTTTATTTATTGTAGAGATGAGGTCTTGCCAAGTTGCCCAGGCTGCTCTTGGTCTCCCAAAGTGTTGGGATTATAGAGGTGAGCCACCGCACCTGGCCTAATTTTTTTTTAAGACCCTCCTTTATATATATTTGGTAGAAATGAGGTCTTGCTATGTTGCCCAAGCTGGTCTCAAACTCCTGGGCTCAAGCAACCCTCCCACCTCTGCCTCCCAAAGTGCTGAGATTACAGGCATGAAGCACCACACCTGGCCTGAACTTCATTTTTATACATCATTTAATAGTTTTATAGAAGTAGAAGTTCAATAGACAGTTATTGACTGAGTCACCAAACCCCTGAAGACAGCTGGAAGGAGCTGCTTAAGTGTTTCCTCTCTCCTCTGCCTCAGCAGACATCCTAAACCTAGCATAGTTTCGAGGGTATACTGAGACTCTTTTGAAGACTGACACGAATACTAATACTTCATTAATAAAGGGATAAGCACTAAAAGAGTTAGCTAATGAAATGCCAGTTCTCCTTCAAGGATTATTCACTTGCTTGATTTTCTCTCCTGTTTCCCCCCTCCCACCCACATGCTGATGGTCTGTCAGATCAACAAAACTAGTCTCATCCCCCGCTTTTTTTTTAGTTGGAGTCTCACTCTGTTGCCCAAGCTGGAGTGCAGTGGCATGCTCACAGCCACTGCAGCCTCGACCTGCTGGGCTCAGGTGATCCTTCCGCCTCAGCCTTCCAGTTGCACCACCATGCCCTGCTAATTTTTCTTGATTTATTTAGAGACATGGTCTTGCCAAGTTGCCCAGGCTGGTCTCAAACCCCTGGGCTCAGGCAATCCTCTCACCTCAGCCTCCCAAAGTGCTAGGATTACAAGTGTGAGCCACTGCACCTGGCCTCATCCCATTTTTTAGAACAGTATTCTCTCCCTCTGAAAGACAAGGAAATTGTCCTAGTCCATTGAGGCTGCTGTTACAAAATACTGTAAACTGGGTGGTTGTTTTTTGGGGGGAAGGAAAGTAACTTTATTCCAAAAGTCAGCAGATAGGGAAATGGCCATGATCATGGCTCAAAGAAACTGTATCAGATTTTTTCGCTGAGTGCAAGGGTTTAAGAAGGGGAACTTGGTATGCAGGCATCACCCACCGTGTGTCTCTCTCTTTTTTTTAACTTGTAAATTTTTTTTTTTTTTTTTTTGAGTTGGAGTATCACTGTCGCCCAGACTGGAGTACAATGGCCGCTCCTGGCCACCGCAGCCTCGACCCGCTGGGCTCCGGTGATCCTTCCACCTCAGCCTTCCAAGTAGCTGGAACTACAGGTGCGTGCTACCACGCCCAGCTAATTTTTGATTTATTGTAGAGATGAGGTCTCACCAAGTTGCCCAGGCGGGTCTCGAACCTGCGGGCTCAGGCAATCCACTCACGTCAGCCTCCCAAAGGCACGAGATTACAGGCTGAGCCACAAAGCCCGACTTAAATTTTTTATTTTAAAGATGTGGGGTACAATTCAGGATTAGGTATACTCATGTTCATTATGCAGGTACTCTTGTTGATGAAGTGTGAGGTGTGCCCCCCATCCCCTGGCGATTTCCCACTACTGCCATCCCTTTCTTATAGTATTATTATAATTGTTCAAGGTCCGCTATGAGTGAGAACATGTGGTACTCTGTTCTTTGTTTCTGTGATAGATCACTGAATACAACAGACTCCAAATCCATCCAAGTTGCTGCAAAGTCCATATGTTTGTCCTTATTTATGGCTGCATAATATTCCACTGTGTGTATGTACCACATTTTTTTATCCAGTCCAACTTCAATGGGCAGCATGGTTGGTTCCATGTTTTTGCTATTGAAAATAGAGCTGTAACAAACATGCATGTGCAGATATCTTTTTGGTAGAATGATTTGAATTCCTCTGGGTATATTCCCAATGGGGGGATTGCTGGGTCATATGGAAGGTCAATTTCTAGTTCTTTCAGAAATTGCCACACTGTCTTCCAAAGAGGTTGCACTAGTTTGTATTCTCACCAGCAGTGTAGAAGTGTTCCTTTTTCTCCACATCCTCACCAGCATCTGTTGTTTCTTTTATTATTGATGACCATTCTTATTGGGGTTAGGTGGTATCTCAACGTAGTTTTGATTTGCATTTCTCTAATGATGAGTGAGGCTGAGCACTTTTTCATGTGTCTGTTGGCTGCCCGTATATCTTCTTTAGAGAAATGTCTATTCATGTCTTTTGCCCACTTTTTATTTTTATTTTATTTATTCTATTTTTTAAAATTTTTTGAATTGGAAGCTCACTCTGTCGCCCAGGCTGGAGTGCAGTGACATGCTCACAGCCACCGCAGCCTCAAACTGCTGGGAAGGTAGTCCTTCCACCTCAGCCTTCCAAGTAGCTGGAACTACAGGCACGTGCCACCATACCTGGCTAATTTTTTTATTTATTATAGAGATGAGGTCTCACCAAGTTGCCCAGACTGGTCTCAAACCCGGGGGCTCAGGCAATCCTCTAACCTCAACCTCTCAAGTGCTAAGATTATAGGCGTGAGCCACCGTGCCCAGCCTTTTGCCCACTTTTTAATGGGGCTGTTTGTTTTTCTCCTTTCAGCGCATTTGAGTTCCTTGTAAATCCTAGATGTTAGGCCTTTGTCAGATATACAGTTGGCAAATATTTTTTTCCCATTCTGTGGACTGTCTCCCCACTCTCTTGATGGTTTCTTTTGCTTTGCAGAAGCTTGTCAGTTTGATGAGGTCTCACTCTTCTATCTTATCTCTTATGGCATGGACACTTGGGGTTTTGATCAGGAACTGGTTGTCAGTTCCAATTTCCATAAGGGTGTCTCCTGCATTTCACTCTGTTGCCCAGACTGGAGTGCAGTGGCCGCTCCCAGCCACCGCAGCCTCGACCTGCTGGGCTCCGGCAATCCTTCCGCCTCAGCCTTCCAAGTAGCTGGAACTACAGGCACGCGCTACCACACCCGGCTAATTTTTTGATTTATTGTAGAGATGAGGTCTCGCCAAGTTGCCC
>CAUYQG010046559.1:0-10206 GCA_963574415.1 Tarsius wallacei | reverse complement strand
ATGAACAAAGATGCATTGCCTGTCTGATCCATTAGATTGAAACTGATTGCCTTGAAAACAAAAGACATTAGGGTATAAAAGAAGTTGGAAAAGACAATAAATCGGCATTTGTCCTGCTTGCAGCAGAGTCAGTGTCCAAGTATTTTCTCCTGTGCTGACGCCATCCCTCCTTCAGGAAACCCTGACCTGCTGGAGCTGGACTCCGGCAGGAAGTGGCCCTTCCTATGCTGCTTTCTGGGAGAGATTGTTTATCAGTTGGTGTTAATTCTTCTTTAAAAGTTTGGTAGACTTCTCTAGTGAGACCACATCAGCCTATAGAGTCCCCTGTTTATGACCACTGATTGTTTCTGGGCTGTCAGTTTCTCCAGTACCGAGTCTGAGATACATGAGGCAGAAAGCAAACCCAAGGGACTCACTACCATGTTGTTCCCTATATCCTGAGCTCCCTAGTGAGCCTGTCTTCTACTTTTTAAACTTTTCTTATATTTGCTTAGGGTTTTTATTTGTATTCATTGAGATCAATAAGGAAAAGCATATGTATTCCACATTCCTAGGAGTAGAAATTTTAACCTGTTGCCTGGTGGATAGTCATGAAGAAAAATGTTTAGGAATAAAGAAGGACAAAATCATGAACTTCACAGCAACCTGGATGGACTTAGAGTCTATAATATTCAGTGATCTATCACAGAAACAAAGAACTGAGTACCACATGTTCTCACTCATAAGTGGACCTTGAACAATTTTCATAATACTATAAGAAAAGGATTGGCAGTAGTGGGAAACTGCTAATGGGGTGGGGGGTACAACTTATTAACTAGAGTACCCCCATAATGAACATTTGTATACCTAACCCTGAATTGTACCTCACATCTTTAAAATAAAAAAATTAAAAGTTAAAAATAAAAAATAAAATAAAAATATTTAGGAGAAAAGGGAAAACACAGCAAATTTTAGAAAATGATTCTGTATTGGACAAGTGGATAGCAAGGCCTTGGGTCTGATAAACAACTACTTCCACCCCCTCTTTTTTTTTTCCATACGACTGTGATATAATTCACATACCATAAAATTCACACTTTTAGTGTATATAATTCAGTGGTTTTTTTAGTATGTTAAAAATTTTCTGTAACTCCACTACAATCTAATTCCAGAACATTTTTGTCACCGTAGGATGAATCTACCTGCCTATTCAGAGTCATTACACATCCACAGATACTCATTAATATACTTTCTGTCTTCATAAATTTGCATATTATAGAAATGGAATCTGGCTTCTTTCACTTAGCAAAATTGTCTTGATTCATCCATGTTGTAGCTAAATGAAATGTCAGTACTTCATTCTTTTTATGACTGATTAATACTTCATTGTATAGTTATTCCTGATTTTGTTTATCAGTTGGTAGAGATTTGGGTTGTTTTCACTTTTTGACTATGATAAATAATGCTGCTGTGAATACTGTGTACAGATTTTTGTGTGGATGTATGTTTTCAGTGCTCTTGGGCATATACCTAATAGTGGAACTGCAAACTCATATGGTAATTCTATTTTCAACTTTTTGAGGAATTGTCGAAGTATTTCTAAATTGTCTGCACCATTTTACATTCTCACTAGTAACGTATAAGCGTTCTGATTTCTCCACATCTTCATTTTCAATTCTAATTGTAGCCATCCTAATAAGTGTGAAGTGTATCTCAGTGATTTTACTTGCATTTCCCTAATGATTAAGGATGTGAGCATATTTTCATGAGCTTACTGGCCATTTGTATATGTTCTTTGGATAAATGTCTATTCAAATACTTTGTCCATTTTTAGATTTGGTTATTTGTCTTTTTATTGTTGTTTTAGATATGAGACCCTTATCAGATATATGATTTGTAAATATCATCTTTTATTTTATGGATTGTCTTTGCATTTCCTTGATCTTGTCCTTTGATGTGTAAAATTTTTAATTTTGGTAAAGTTCAGTTGATTTTTTTCTTTTGTTGCTTGGCTTTACAGGTCGTATCTAAGAAAACATTGCCTAGCCGGGCTCGGTGGCTCAGACTGTAATCCCGTGCCTTGGGAGGCTAAAGTGAGTGGAATGCCTGAGCCCGCGGGTTCGAGACCCGCCTGGGCGACTTGGTGAGACCTCATCTCTACAATAAATCAAAAAATTAGCAAGGTGTGGTAGTGCATGCCCATAGTTCCAGCTATGGAAGGCTGAGGCAGAAGGATCACCGGAGCCCAGCAGGTCGAGGCTGTGGTGGCTGGGAGCGGCCACTGCACTTCATTTTGGGCGACAGAGTGAGACTCCAACTCAAAAAAAAAAAAGAAAACATTGCCTAATCAAATGTCCCCAAAATTTACACCCATGTTTTATTTTCTTTTTGTTTTGTTTTGTTTTATTTTATTTTCAATTGACACATTGTATTGGGATATGGTATGATGTTTTGATACATGTAGATATTGTGTAATGATAAAATCAGGGCATTTAGTATATCCATCACCTCAAATATTTATTTTTTTGTATGGTTAAAAACATTCAAAAATGCTCTCTGATAGCTATTTTGAAATATATAATACAATATTAACTATGTTATCCTACTGTGCAATAGAATACCAAAATGTATTCCTCCTAACTGTAACTTTGTGCTTGTTGACCAATATTTCCTCATTCTCCATTAACCTCCCCTCCCCAGCCTCTGGTAATTACCATTCTACTTTCTACTTCCATGATATCAACTTTTTAAGACCCCACATGAGTAAGGTCATGTGGTATTTGACATTCTATGCCTGGTTTATTTTACTTAGCACGATGCCCTCCAGGTTGACCCATGTTGCTGCACATTATAGGATTTTATTCTTTCTTATATTGAATAACATACCATTGTATATGTTACCACATTTTGTTTATCTATTTATCTGTTGATAGACACTGAGGTTGATTCCATGTCTTTGTTATTGGTTTTTTAAAAAATTTATCAGTTATTTTATTAGGATATTTTTTTAAAACTTAGAACACTAATTTGTGAAGATAGATGGCATTCATTAGGGCAATCGAAGATTGCAGGTTGCCCTGGAGCTGAGAAATAGTTCTGATTTTTGGTAAGATTTGCGAGTCCACAGCTTTCTGATCAATCTTGCATTACTTGGTAATCTTGTATTTCTCTTTTTCTGTGTCGAAGATCTCGCCCTCCTGGTGCCTGGACTTCCACAGCTGTTTCTTTGAAGTAAGCATCAGTAGGATGTTTGAGGATTTTCACATTGCTGATACCAATTTTTGTGGAGGTGGTGATGACAAATTTCTGGTGTGTTCTTCACAGAGGAATTCGCTTGAGGTTCTTAGGTCCAGTCACAAGTAATAAGCAATTGCCCAGCTACTTCAGGATAACCACCCGCTTGCCTCTGTGGCATTCAGTGAGGATATCAGGATGGTCCCGGGAGTGACGCTAGCTTGCAGTTTTCTCATGTGCTGGCTGATGGGCTTTTGCTGTGGCCTACCAGCTTTTAAGGCACATCTTCAGTGGGATAATATCTAGGTATTTTGTGAAGTTTAACCACTTGGGTACCATCATTCTTGGTACTACCAACTAGTTCTGTAATGGTTGCAAGCACCTCCTCCTTTTTTTCTTTTCAACCTTGGATTTAGCTGCTTAGTACATCCTCTTGTATAAGGCCTTTCTGGAATATATAGCAGATTGGGAATATCTTCCAATTCCTCTGATGAGGGCAGAATTTTGGCTGCAGTGGGCTTTCCCTTCTTGGGCTTTTTAGCCTTGAGTTTACCCTTTTTGCCTTGCCACCAGCATCAGCCTTCTTGGCTTTAGATTTCTTCTCCTTAGTATCTGGCCTCTCAACTTTTTCTCCCGCCATCTTGCAACATGGAATAGAGCTGTTATTGTTAATAGTGCTGTAATAAGCATGGAAGTAGGGATATCTCTTTTACATAGTGACTTCATTTCCTTTGAATATATACCCAGTAGTAGGATTACTGTATCACACATTAGTTCCATTTTTAATTTTTTGAGGAACCTCCATACTTTTCATAATGACTGTACTAATTTACATTCGCACCAACAGTATATAAGCTATCCTTTGTCAGAAACAAAGGATATACCACCATAAAACAATTAACAAAATGATGGGAATAAGTTTTCACCTATTAGTAATAACTTTGAATGTAAATAGATCAAATTTCTCACTTAAAAGATATGGATTAGCCAGGCTCAGTGGCTCAGCCTATAATCCCATGCCTTTGGGAGGCTGAGGTGAGTGGATTGCCTGAGCCCGTGGGTTCGAGACCTGCCTGGGCAGCTTGGCGAGACCTCATCTCTACAAAAAATCAAAAATTAGCCGGGCATGGTAGCGCGCGCCTGTAGTTCCAGCTACTTGGAAGGCTGAGGTGGAAGGATCGCCAGAGCCCAGCAGGTCGAGGCTGCGGTGGCTGGGAGCAGCCACAGCACTCCAGTCTGGGCGACTGAGTGAGACTTCAACTCAAAAAAAAAAAAAAAAAAAAGATATGGATTAATTGAATGGATTAAAAAAACATGACCAACTATATGCTGCCTACAGGAAACTCACTTCACTTGTAAAGACTGAAAGTGAAGGGATGGAAGAAGATACTCCACATGACGGGAAACCAAAGTGAATAGGAATAGCAATACTTTATAGCACTTAAAGCAGTTTGTAAAGTCAAAAACTGAAAAAAAGCAAAAAAGAAGGTCTTTATCATATAATAATAAAGAGATCAACTTAGCAAGAGAATATAACAATTGTAATTATATATGTACCTAATACCAGAGCACTTAGATATATTAAAGTAAATATTACTAAATGTAAAGGGAGAGATAGACTGCAATACATTAATAGTAGTTTATCACCCCACTCTCAGCAATGGACAGATCATTTAGACAGAAAATCAACAAAGAAGCTTTGGACTTAAACTGCACTTTAAATCAAATGGATCTAACTGATATTTACAGAACATTTCATCCAAAGATTATACATTCCTTTCATCAGCACATGGAACCTTCTCCAAGAGAGACCACATGTCAGGTCACAAAACAAGTCTGAACAAATCTAAAATAATTGAAATCATATTCAACAATTTTTCTGAGCAGAATGGAACAAAACTAGAAATCAATAACAAGAGAAACTTTGGAAGCTGTACAAATACACAGAAATTAAACAACATGCTCCTGAGTGACCAATTGGTCAATAAAGAAATTAAGTAGGAAATTATAAAAATGTCTTGAAACAAATGAAAATGCAAACACAACATGCCAAAATCTGTGGGATGTAGCATAAGGAATTCTACAAGGAAAAGTATATAGCAATAAGTGCCTACATCAAAAAGTAGAAAGATTTCAAATACACAGCCTAATGATGCATCTCAAAAAACTGGAAAAGCAAGAACAAATCAAACCCAAAATTAGAAGGAAAGAAATAATAAAGAAGAGAGCAGAAATAGCAACCAAATGATAACTGAAAGCAGCTAGTGAGCGACTCTCTACTAAAGAAGGTCTGAGATAGTGAGTAAATATTTGCTCTTCAGGAAACCGACTGGGAGACCACACTCAATTTTATCAGAAAAGTGTCTGGGACTACTGAGAGTGGAGGAGACCAAGTCCCAGCTGCCTATAGATCTGGCTCCAGTGTGGAACCAGGAGAGGATTCTTCATGAAAGGAAGGGGAGAACGTCTGAGAAAATCCTCTGGGATTTCACACACATCTCACAGACCACTGAAACCCTAGCCATGGGAGAGTACCCCGCCAGCCCCCTCCGGTCAATTGTCGGAAGCTTGCAGAAGTCTGGATAGAGGCACCACTCAAGATCATTTGGAACCAGCAGCTTCTCAGGCACGGATGCTGCCACCTTGCCAAAGAAAGTCCTCCTAGGACGACACCACAGCCACAAATTGCACCACATGGGTATCTCCCATCCTCTGTTGCTCCCCACCAAGTACATTTCTCTAGCTTGGGGGACAGGCCTCCTACCACATCTACCCTGAGCCAAAATGAAGGCTGAAGCCTCAGCTTGACCCCAGGAGGCCACCAGCTTGTGGAGGCAGTAGATAGGCCTCCTACAGCCCCTGTCATCACTGTCTTTGGTCCTACTGCATGGGACAGAGAAGGAACAGAGAGGCAGAGTAACTCCAAGACTTCCAACCTGGTGGGTCTCTGCTGCCCACAGCTTAGGAAGGGAGCAGAAAGAAGGGGTGGGTTTAGCATTCATGGGAATGACAGACCCCATTCCCTGAGGCTTCTGTTCAGGCAGAGGAAAGCCACCCCACCTCTGCTTTAATACTTGGATGTCATTGCTGCCAGGCTTCTCCCAGCCAATGTCACTGCTGCCTCTGGTCTGTCTACACGTGGGTGGAGAAAGGACACCTCTGTGATTCCCAGCCTGGTAGGGCCCCTGCTGGCCTGTGGTTTGGAAAGGGAGTGGAAGCCAGGCCTGGTGGCTCAGCCTGTAATTCCAGCACTTTGGGTGGTCAAAGTGAGTGGATTACCTGAGCACGCGGGTTCAAGACTAGCCTGGGCAACTTGGTGAGACTGCATCTCTACAAAAAATCAAAAGTTAGCCAGGCATGGTAGTGCGCACCTATAGCTCTGGCTGCTTGGAAGGCTGAGGCCGAAGGATCGCTGGAGCCCACAGATCGACGCTGAGTTGGCCGTGAGTGAGCCACTACACTCCAACCTGGGTGATGGAATGAGACTCCAACTCAACAAAAACAAAACAAAACAACCCCCCCCCCCAAAAAAAATAAAAATTAAAAAAAGAAAGGGAGTGGAGAGACAGGGAGAATCCAAGTATCCAGGACTGATACCACAGACTTCTGTCTGCGAGACTTCCAGACTTTCAACCATGTAGAGAAAAGCTGCCCAACCTCCACCTGAATACTTAAGTGGCATGCTGCCAGGCTCCTTTGAGCTGCAACCAATACTACTTCTACCTCTTCCACATGTGGAACAGAGAGGGAATGAGGAGGGAGGGCAGCTCCCAACCAGCACAACACCTCCATTCTTGCCATCTGTAAGTCAGGAAGGGAGTAAAGGCACACCCACAGGACTGATGCCACAGACACTTGACCCACAGCTTTCTACCAGTCAGGGCCTTCTGGTACTGTACAGCTGCCCTACCTCACATGAACACTGTAGTTGTGGCTCTGTGCTTTCCTGAAGACACAACCTCCAGAGGTCATTGTTAGCCTCCCACCCCCATAACACCACACTGCTGCCTCTGCCCCTACTGCCTGTGGATCTGAAAGAGAATGACAAGCCAGGGCACTAAACAAAGCCAATTGACCATACACAACATACATCACAGATATATCTATAAAGGAAAAAAATATTAGAAAACTTTAAAAAGCCACATCATAGCAAAATTTTAAAAATTAATAAAATAAAAACTACACAGATGAGAAAGAATTAGTGCAAGAACATCACCAATACCAAAAGCTAGGCTGTTTCAACACCCACAAAGAATCCTGCCAGCTCCTGAACAATGGATCCTCAACAGAATGAATTGTCTCTAATGACAGATATAGAATTAAAAATACGGATGACAGAGGAACTCAATGAGATCCAATAGAAAGTGCATACCCCAACCAAACAGGCCACAATACTGCCCCAAAAGTAAAAGCTGACGTGGCCATCCTAAGAAAGAATCAAACTGAACTTCTGTAACTGAAGAATTTGCTTCAGGAATTTCAAAACACAACTGCAAGCCTTAACAACAGACTTGACCAGGCAGAAGAAAGAATTTCAGAGCCTGAAGACCAATCCTTTGAATTAACACAGTCAGACAAAAATAAAGAAAATAAATTTTAAAACTAGACAAAACTTTCAAGAGGCAAAACAATGTAAAGAGACCAGATCTACATTTGATCAATATTCCTGAGAAACAAAGGGAAAATGAAAGCAACTTAGGACAAGTTTTTCAAGATACAACCTAAGAGGAAAAAATCTCCTATCTTGCTAGAGAGGCTATCATGCATATATAAGAAGTTCAGAAAACTCCTGTGAAGTACTATATGAGATGATCTTCCCCAAGACACATAGTCATGAAGGTCAAGGTCAGCATGAAAGAAAACAATCTTAAAGGCAGCTATAGAGAAGGAACAGTTCACCACTTACCAAGGGAGTCCCATTAGAATAACAATATACCTCTCAACAGAAACCTTATAAGGCAGAAGAGACTGGGGGTCCATTTTTAAACATTCTTAAATAAAAGCAATGCCAGCCAAATATTTCTTATTCTGCCAAGCTAAGCTTCATAAAGAAAGGATAAATAGAGACCTTCCCAGACAAGCAAGTGCTAAGGGAATTTGTCACCTACAGACCAACCCTACAAGAGATGCTTAAGATAATTGTAAACATGGAAACAAAAGAATGACAGCATCTAACACAAAAGCACATGTAAATATATAGCTTACAGACCATAGGAATCAACCACAAAGCTGAGAACACAATGCATCTTCTTAGCAATGATATGACAGGGAAAAACCCTCACAAATAATAGCTAACTTGAATGTTACTAGTCCAAATGCTCCACTTAAAGGCACAGAGTAGCAAATTGGAATTAAAAAACTGATCTACCCTTCTGCTGTCTTTAGGAGACCCATCTCACTTCTAAAGGAACCCATAGGCTTAAGGTATAGTGTTGGAGAAAGATCTTCCATGGAAATGGGTCACTATTTGTATACCAGATAAAACAGACTTTAAACCAGTCAAAGTAAAAAAGCTTGATGAGGGGCTCTACATGATGATGAAAGGCTCAATTCAACAAGAAGAAATACGTATCTTAAATATATATGTACCTAATATGGGAAGACCCAGATTTATAAAACTATTGCTACTTAACCTAAGAGAGGACATAGCCAATCACACCATAAGAGTGGGGAATTTCAACACCCCGTTAATAGCTTAACAAATCACTGAGGCAGAAAACTAATAAAGAAAGCCTGGACTTAAATATGACACTTGAACAACTAGATCTGACAGATATCAACAGAACACTTCTCCCAACAATCACAGAATATACATTCTTTTCATTTGCACATGGAATGTAGTATAAAATTGACCATATACTTGATCATAAATCAAACTTGAATAAATTCTACAAAATCAAAATCATACCAAGCTCTTTTCTGAGCACAGTGGAATGAATAGAAATTAATACTAAGAAGAACCTTCAAAAATATACAGATACAGGGAGATTGAACAACTTGCTCCTGAATGATTTTGGGGTAAGCAATGAAATCAAGACAGAAATAAACAAAATCTTTGAAAAAAAATGAAAATAAAGACACAATGTACCCAAAGATCTATATGCTTAAAAATTAGAAAATCTAGAGGAAATTGATAAATTCCTGGAAACACACAATTGCCCTAGATTGAAAAAGGAAGAAACCAAAACTGTGAACAGACCGATAGTCATAAACTGAATCTGTAATAAAGAACCTACTACCAAAGCCCTAGAACAGGTGGATTCATAGTTGAATTCTACCAAATGTACAAGAAAGAACTGGTACCAATCCTACAAAAGGTATTTCAAACAATCAAGAAGGAAGGACTCCTCCCTAACTCATTCTATAAAAACAATATTATCCAGATACCAAAAAATGGCAAAGACACAGCAAAGAAAGAAAACTACATACCAATATCCCTGATAAACATATATGCAAAAATCCTTAACAAAATACTAGCAAACCATATATAGCAGCACATCAAAAAGATTATTCATTGTGATCAAGTGGGCTTTATTCCTGCAATACAAGGCTGGTTGAAAATATACAAATCAATAAATGTAATCCACCACATAAACAAAAGTAAAAACAAGGATCACATGTTTAACTTAATAGATGCAGCCGGGCTCGGTGGCTCAGCCTGCAATCCCGTGCCTTGGGAGGCTGAGGTGAGTGGATTGCCTGAGCCCGCGGGTCTGAGACCCACCTGGGCAACTTGGCGAGACCTCATCTCTACAATAAATCAAAAAAAATTAGCCAGGCGTGGTAGCGCGTGCCTGTAATTCCGGCTACTCAGAAGGCTGAGGCGGAAGGATCACCAGAGTCCAGCAGGTCGAGGCTGCGGTGGCCGGGAGCGGCCACTGCACTCCAGTCTGGGCGACGGAGTGAGACTCCAACTCAAAAAAAACCCCCAAAAACCCTCACAAATAATAGCTAACTTGAATGTTACTAGTCCAAATGCTCCACTTAAAGGCA
>CAUYQG010046549.1:0-10401 GCA_963574415.1 Tarsius wallacei | reverse complement strand
TATTTGCCAACATGTCAAAAAGAACCTTTATTTACTTTTATGATAGCCTCTTATGCCTTCTTGCCAGATGCCTTTGGAGCAGGTGCTTTCTGGGCTGGAGCCTTTTGACCCTTCTGAGCTTTTGGAGGAGGTGCTGCCTTCTGGCCTGTGGCTTTTGGGGTAGGAACCTTCTGGGCTGGAGCCTTCTTGCCTGCAGTGGTGGTCACCTTTTTTGCTGGTACTTTAGCAGTAGCAGCGACTGCAGCAGCACCCTTAGCAGCAAGTGCTTTTTTGGGAGAAGCTTTTAGGAGAGCTGCCTTTTGGAGCTTCTTAACTTCATTCTTGATTATCCTGTTCCTCTGAAAATGGACAATACAAGAGAGCACTTATATATGCATACAAAACCTCAAATTTATGCTAGTTTTTATAAGGGGCATTAAGTGGTCTGGTCCCCTAAAGGTTTGTTACCTTTATCTGAATAAGGTTTACGATTCCTTAATAACACTGTGAAATACAATGCATAAATTCTCACTTTTCACACAAAGTCCCCAAGAGGCTAGCAGCTTGAAATGGGATTTAGCTACTGCCCCATTATTCTGAAGCTAAGCTACACAAAAATATGGATCTTCAAACCTACCATTTTCTTAGCCTTCATGACTTTAAAACGATCAAAATCCGTCATCTTGGCTTTCTGTTTAAAAACAACAACAAAAAAAGGAAATAAAATCGTCCTCTACACCACATTAAACCCTCCAAGAAAGAAGATCAGAAGCCCCCAAGTCATTACCCTTTCTCTGGCTTCAATCTTCTTGGCCCATCTCGTGGCTGCCCATTTTGTATTGATATCAGCCTTCTGCCAGGCTTTTCGTACATACTTCTGGCGGGCACTAGAAAGAGCCAAAACCACAGATTAAGGAACTCTACGTAGGACAGTGGATTTGTCAAAAACTATTCCTTTTTGCAATGAACAATGTAAGCTTAACCCTTAGGCTTGTTCTTTTTTACAGTAATAATTTGTGGCCAAACATCCTAAAAATAAAACACAGGGTGCATCATTCAGAGATCTAAGAAAATTACAAGTACTTAGTGAAAACATAACTCATTAGAAATTCCTCTACCGCAATGAACTTTGACAAGTGCACTCAAGATTCATCCCTAATTATGCCTCAATGTGGTAGTCATAGTAACAGCAGCATGGACATGTCCACTCTAGGACATGTTCAAGTGGGAAGTTTTCAACTCATGTTCAAGTGGGAAGTTTTCAACAACCAGGTCATTATGGACATGTTAGGCACTACCTGAGGTACTCAGCATACACTAGTTTTTGTCCCACTGTTATAGGTATGCAAAATTATAAAAATTAGATCTATTTTATATGTAACGATCATGTTAGGGTACACATTGTGATCACTGTAATGATGTTATGGTACACAACCAACTGTCGCCATGGCTTGAAGTAACTGTATAGCAACACGTAAGTTTTAATTTCCGTACATCAAAAAAGAATCACTTACTGCCCCAATTTCTCAAATGAAAGCTGGCAAAAGAACCTTATAGTAAATGCCTCACAACTGACACACACTAAAAGTTTACCTAATGATAGCTTATATCAGAAGACACAAGAGACAAGCTAAAAGTGACTACGGGGGTGGGAGGTGGGGAGGACTAAAAAAAAAAAAAAAAACCCAAAGCTATCTTTTGGAGTGTAGGCTCCTTGTGGTACATACAGGCTTCCCCTGCTAGGTGTTCTAGGAACCCACCAGTCTCAGTATACTAGTTAGCATTGTTTTAAGAGGCTGTATCGCAGAAGAAATGTCCCTAGTTATGGCAAACAGGTGACTGGTTCTTCCACCATAACATACTTGCCTATATGTGCTGAGTGTTCAGCATTTTTTTTTAACTAAAAGTTGAATGACCTCTGTGCCCCACTCTCCCCATTCACCTGATTTCTCCCCAAATAACTTTTTGTTTCCCTGGCTCAAAAAAAAAAACCATTTTGCTGATGTGGAGGAGGTGAAACAAAAAATGACAGAAGCACTAAAAGGCATCAAAATTAATGAGTTCAAAAACTTTTATGACCAGTAGAAAAAGCATCTCAATAGGTCTACTGCGTTAAACAGAGTACGTTGAAGGTGACTGAAGTTCAAACATGTAAGGAAAATAAGCCGGTGCAGTGTCATGCCTGTAATCCCAGTCATGAGCGTGCCACTGCACTCCAGCCTGGGCGACTCAAAAAAGGGAAAGGACACACAAGTTTATATAAATAAATTCTTTTTTTGGGGGGGTGCCCCCTTTTATGTTATGTAGAAACCAGAATTCCTTAGGGACTACTTTATTGTGTAAAAATACTAAAGGAGACCAGAAGAGGATGTCAAATCTGAATAAAGGCAAAGCTAGAAAACTACAAGGGTGGAATAATAACTGTAGGATATTTAAAAAGTAAATAATGAACGTTTACCTTCATAATAGAAATCCCATTTCTGAGGCTGGGCATGGTGGCGCATGCCTGTAATCCACACATTTTTGGAGGCAGAGGCAAGAGGACTGCCTGAGCTCGGGGGTTCAAGACCAGCCTGAACAACATGGTGAGACCTCATCTCTACAATAAAAAAATTAGCCAGGCATGGTGGCGCACACCTGTAGTTCCAGTTACTCCGAAGGCTGAGGCGGTCAGTGACAGAGTGAGACTCTGACACAAGAAGAAAAAAGAAAAAAAAAAAAACCCCTTCTGAAACACTCTTAATTTTCTGTATTGTTTCTAGTATTCTCAAGGAAAAACAACACAGCAAAAAGTTTTGAATTAAGCAGACTTTTCCTACTGTAAAATTGGGAAGAGTTACCTGTGTGGGAACTTGAGGATGAAGTCAGTGAGCTGCATGCATTTGAAAGGCATGGCCTGTCTCCTCACCTTAGTGCAAGGTCCATCAACCAAAGCCTAGAACACAAAGATCAAGGATCTCAGTGTAAAACCCAACAGCAACTAAAATGGACAGATATTCTCATTCTCACCTTGGAGACTCAATGAAATAGTTATCATTATTACCAGCTACGTATGTACTGTTCACTGTCACGTTTAGGAAAAAGTTGTGACACTTTTTCTTACCCTGTTCTGATCAATAACATCTACAATGGCGACCAGCTTTCCGGCATGAGGTCCAAAGGAGACGTAGGCCACTCGGCCAACCTCCACGAAGCGCCTGAACACCTACAATGAGGGGAGCAAAGAGTACGACTTGTTAAAACACACGCAGTTTATATGACTTTCTGCAGTCTAACAACATGGCTAACTCCAGCGAGAAAAGATGCGGGAGAGGAACGCGCCCGAGCGCCGAGAGCCGACCTGGGTAGACAAAATAGGCAGACGCGGCGGTGGCGAAAGCCGGGCTCGGATCGCCTCCGCCCGCCACTTCCCGGGTCCGCCCGATCCCGGCGAGTGGACCAAGGCAGGCCACCGGCTGCCTCAGCCATCCGGCTCCGGCAGCTGCGGCGCGCAGGCGTGGCCCGAGGCGCGCCAGGCCTGCCGGGCCCTCCACGCGCTCGCCAGTCCCGAGTCCGGGAAGGGTCCCGATCCTCGCGCACAGCCCGCCTGGGGACCCTCACCACGCGCTGCCCAGGGCCCTCTGGACGCCGTTCTGTGCCTCAGCTTCCCCGCCCAGGCGGAGGTGGAGCGGCATGGTTGCCAGACCAGGAGCCTGCAACAGCGACACTCACCATGTTGGCGGCGTTCGGCGAGAAGGAAGAAGGCCTGCCCAACCCTGCGCATGTGTAGAAGGCCGCACCGCCCCTTCGTCCACGAGACGTCGACGTGGGCACCCATTGGTTGGAGCGTGCGTACGTGCGTACGTAGACATGCGACAGCTCACTGGAAAAACATGGCGGAGCCGGATGTGGAGGCATTACTTTTTGGTAGAAGTGTGCGGCGTGATTAGCTTTTTAATTTGGTTTGGCTGGTTGCACGAGGATCATCTCTGGTCGGCGTGATGGCTCACTCCTGTAATCCCTCCGCTTTGGAAGGCTGGAGCGGGGAGGATCGCTTGAGGCTGGGAGTTCGAGACCAGCCTGGGCAACAAAAATTACAAAATTATCTGCGAGTGGTGGCCAGCGGATGTAGTCCCAGCTACTTTGGAGCCTTTACCTTTTATTTTAAAGTAATTCCACGCTTTTAGAAAATATTGTTAAACTAAAGTTGGGCACCGTGGCTCACTCCTATAATCCCAACACTTTGGGAGCTGAGGCGGGAGGTCTCTTGAGCCCAGCCAGGGCAATAATAGCAAGGGTTTTAAACTGAGTTCCTTGATCTTTAGGCTTTGGTTGATGGACCTTGCACTCAGGTGAGAAGACAGGCCATGCCTTTCAAATGCATGCAGCTCACTGACTTCATCCTCAAGTTCCCACACAGGTTAAAAAAAGTTTCTACTGAAACTTTTTAAAAATTAGCCAGGCATGGTGGCGCATGCTTATAATCTCAGCTACTTGGGAGACTGAGGCCAGAGGATCACCTGATCCCAGTAGTTGGCAACTTGCAGTGAACTATGATGCTGCCACTGCACTCCAGCCTGGATGACAGATTAAGATCCTGTCAAAACCAAAACACACACAGAAAAGAAGTAAATCAGATCAGATCACCTCCTGTTTAAAACACATCAATTGCTTTTCACTGTATTTAGAATATAATCTTCTTCCACCGGCCTTCATCATATGCTCTTATATCCAAATACACTTTATGCCATCTCCTTCATTGTGCTTCAGTCACACAGGCCAAGTTTTCTCCTGCTCTGTGACCTTTGCACGTGTTGTCTTTCCACCAGGAGTGCTCTTCCTTCGTTCATACTCATTGTATGGCAATGCCAGCTCATCTCATTGTTTCCCTAGATATTTCTTCTGAGAGTTAACCTATTACATAAAAAATAGGTTAACCTCTCCCTCCCTTTTCTACATCAGCTTTTGTCCTTTACTGTATTAGTTTTTGTTTCCCTTCGAGTTGTTATAACAATTGCAAGGCCAGGCTCAGTGGCTCAGCCTCTAATCCCAGCACTTTGGAAGGCTGAGGTTAGTGGATTGCCTGAGCCTGCGGATTCGAGACCAGTCTGGGCGACTTGGCGAGACCTCATCTCTACAATAAATCAAAGATTAGCCAGGCGTGATAGCATATGCCTGTAGTTGCGGCTACTTGGAAGGCTGAAGTGGAAGGATCACCAGAGCCCAGAAGGTCAACTCTGGGGTGGCCATGCACGTGCCACTGCACTCTTGCCTAGGTGACGGAGTGGGACTTCAACTCAAAAAAACAAAAAAAATTGTAATTGTTTGACTTGCTTTTCGTTGTACTTTGGTTGTAGTTTTGTGCCAGTTAGAATAAGTTACATGAGGGCGGGACTGTGGCCATCTTTTATATCCTGATCTTATCCTGGTGCCTGGTAAAGGGCTCACTAAGTGGGTAGTGAATGAATCAGTCCTTAGACCTTGGTATCTTGCTTTATAATTTACAGAGCCAAAAACATGATTAGGATGGTTCTTAGCAGCACTTTTTTCGGTAATAGCCCCAAACTGACAACTGCCCAAGGGCTCATAAAAAAGAGAGTGGATAAACTGGTAGTATGTAGCGATGGAGTTTGCAGCAACTACATGGATGAATTTCACACATAACACTAAGTGAAATAAACTCACACAAGGAATATTTGCTGTATGATTTTATTTAGATAAAATTCAAAACAGACAAAAGTACTCTTGGTTGTCCAAAGTAATTATCATGTTCACCTTTGGTGCAGGCAGCAGTGGCTGGAAGGGAAGAGGGAGCTTCTCAGTTACTGAGTTACTGGTCATGTGTTTCTTCATCTGGGTGTTGCCTACAGGAGTGTTTAGCTTGTGAAAATTCAAATTTCTGTTTTTATGGTTGGTGCATTTTCTCATCAACTGTATGTTAACTTACAAAAAAGCTTTTAATGGAGTTTCCTGGCTCTACAACCAGAGAATTTGACTTGCGGGTCCAGGGAAGGGTAAAAATTTGTATTTAAGAACAAGCCCCAAGTGGTTCACTGGACATACTTTGGGAAACACTTTGGGATTCCCCATACAGTTACCGAAATCTTCCTTCCTTCCTTCTTTCTTTTTTCTTTGTAGGGACGGAGTCTCTCACTATGTTGCCTAGGCTGGTCTCGAACTCCTGGGCTCAAGTGATCCTCTCGCCCCAGCCTCCCAAAGTGTTGAGATTACAAGCATGAGCTACCACGCCCGGCCAGAATTAATTTTTTCTAAAGTACATTATCTGATGATGTCACCTCTGTTTAAAGTCTGCCAAATGTTCACTTTTATTCCCCATCTCATAAGATAAAATCCAAACTCTAGCTTGGCATTGAAGACGCTCCAAACTCTCACCCCCAAATCCTTTCCTAGCTTTTCTCTCTGGCCACTGTGTCCCCCTCCTCTATTTCGCTGCAGCTACAGGTCCCGCAGCCTTACACGCCATAGAGCCCCCTCCATCCCTAGAATGTTTTCCCTACAAACGTCTCAAGATCCCAACCCAAGCAACCCCAGGGAGTTTTCAAATTTCTTTCAGTCTCCGTTATAATGGCAAAGTAACTTTCCCCAGGCAACATCCGCCTCGGAAGGTTGCGGGTATCCAAAACTAACAACATAACCTTTGGCGGCTACAGATGTCAGAACCTCCCTCTCGTCCAATCACCGAGAGGAAGCGCAAATTGAGGGCCAGGCGAGGAATCAAGGTGGCGTCCTGGGTCGGCTCTCAGCTCGCCGGGCCTCTTCCTGGAGAGCCACGCCCCCTTCGTTAACCCAACGAATTCTTCCAATCACGGGAGAGGAAGGACAACTTGAGGGTGACGCCAGGAACTAAGATGGCGTGCTGGACGCGCTCTGTAGCTTCCTCGGCCTCTTACGCCCCAGTCGAACGTCCAATCACCGAGAGGATGGGCGAGGCGCGGTGCTCGCCTATAACAGATGTGGAAGCCGAAGGCGCTGGCCGACTTTGGAGATGTCAGCAGTACTCCGCGTGAGCTGTTCTGGAAGCTGCTTCTCCTTCTCTTGCTTGTGGCAAGGGATGGATGAGAGGGGCAGGGCAGGCGCCGAGCTTCGGGCTCCTGCCGTGGGGCGTCGAACAGTGGGTAGTACTGGTTCCAGGGCCCGATGGGAGACCCCTGGAAGAGTAGCAGCGCGCCCGCTGAGTTTCCGCAGGTATTGATGTGGCCAGGATTGTCTACCTGGAACCAGATCAACTCCACTATTTCTGTCAGCTTCAGCTGAGTAGATGTCTCGTTTTTTTCTCAGTCACTGGGGACGGATGCGTCAGTTTAGCAAACAAAATGTTTATCTGGAGCCCCAAAGAGAAAGAAATCTAAGCCAGTTAAGAAGCAAACCAAAGGCTACCCAGAACCCTGACTTCTTGTTCGTGTATCCTTCCTGAGATGCGAACCAACCCTGGTTATGGCCAAATTGGCATGGTAGCCATGTGCCTAACTACCTGGTGCATGTGTATTTAGGAGTGGAAAAGTGTGTGCTGTATCTGGTTTTAAAACTTGCAGTCTTAGGAACCCTGAAGTTGTGCAGGTGGTGTTCAAGCCCAGTTATCCTAAGACCATCAGGAACAATGACGGAGATTGCACACAAGATACCATGGGGTATTCAACTAAAGATAAAAGTTAAGATAAAGAAAAGATAAAGTAACAGGATTTTGAGGAAGTGTGAAGTTTAGATCAAATTTAAATGAAACTGTTTTGATAGCCTAAAAGCAAAGCAGGGCTGTGAAAGGGGGTCAACATCTGGCCTAGACTGCAAAGTGGACCCGTGGTTCTTTTTTTTGAAAATGTGGTTCAGAAACCTTTTCTGAAGCTTTGCAGCTGGGTTGTAAATTGAAGCTGCTTCTCTGTGTTAAAGTGACTTAGATCTTCCAAGCAAGAGTAAGGTGTTTTACTCTTGCTAACAAAATTTCAAAGAGCAAGTTTCTGAGAGTCTTTGGTGTTAGAGAATAAGTTTCTCAGTGAGTGAGAAAGCTGTCGTCACTGAAAGAGGGTTATTATGACACTGTATAGATGAAGAAAGTCCTTGGCAGAAATAGTTCTCTGCTAACTTTGCAGGTGTCTTTATTTGTATTTGTCTTTCCTGCCTGACAAGTAACCATGCAGCTCAAACTGAGCTGGTTTTTACTTCTTCCCCAGGAATGCTGATGGCATACCTGGAAAATATTCTGAGGATTATATCAGTGGGGGAAGTTCTAGATCTCTCCTGTTGCAAAGCAGGAGGTAAACTCACAAACCACAGGAAATGGCACACTTTTTAATGAAAAAAATGTTCATAATGAGAAAGACATTGCCCTATTAAATCACAGAAAAATGAGTGAGAAGCAAATGAAGGTTATATAAGTGCCTGCATACTTTCTGTTTCTAGCTCCCAAAGAGGCAGATGGACTCTGGAGCAGGTCAGGACTCTAAGGATGTAGTGCCCAACTCCTCAGTAGGGGAAAAAAAAAAACACTCCAAGTGCCTGGATGGGCTTTTTTGAGGTATGAGCTTTGTATTTGACAACCAAGGAGTTAGTGTTAATTTCTTTGCCTTGAAAGATTGGTTCAGTGTCAAGACAATACTTGAGGAACATAGCAAATCTAAGGAACATGGAAAGGTTGCAGCAAAGATGACAACTTTTGTTGGATTTGAGTATAGAAGCTGTTGACAGAAGTTGTTATACCCTAACCAGATCATTAAAATCCTTATTAAGTCTTCTATCTCTCACTCAAAAATAATGGAGTTATCCATGTTTTTTTTCTTTTCTTGGTATAAGGAAAGATAGCCAGAGTGGGTTCTTTGCAATGATTACAGACTTCAGGGCAAATGGTTTGTTATTTAACCATGATATGAGAACTCAGGGTTTTCCTTCTCTTTTTTTTTGATAAGCAGAGGAAATGGTGTGTGTGTGTGTGTGTGTGTGTGTGTGTGTGTATTTACTATACATATCTTGCATTAAAGGACTGCAAGGCCAGGGACCAGAGATCAAGCAAATCAAGATCTTTGACACTCTTTACACCATCTACAATAGGTAGGGTGATTTACGATAAAACCAGGAACCCAGGGTGGAGTCTCTGGTATACACCAAGTGCCTAAAACAGTGCCTGGAGTAGAATAGGCCAATACATATTTTCTGAGCGAATGAATGAATAGCCAAAGTCTTGCAACATACTATAAGTTCAGCAGAAAAGTTCTGCTTAAATAAGCTAGTCTTCACAACTACCAAAAGCACCAGGCAAATCACCTAGCCAGCTATACTGATAGAGAATGTGCTCCAGAATAGGAATGGGAAATTCAGCGTGTGTGTGTGTGTGTGTGTGTGTGTGTGTGTGTGTGTGTAGTCTTAATAGCACTAGAAATAGACTCTTGCTGCTGAGAGCTTTTTATGAGGCCTGCTAAGTAGGTGAAAAGCTCCTGCATCACCATGGAAACACCTCTCTTCAAAAGGAATAGCATTACCACGAGGAGGTATGCTGGGTAATGCAGTGTAGTGAGCATGGTGGTAAGCAAGGATGCAGAATGAGTGCCTAGGGCATTCAGGGAGGAGAGATGCTGAAACGGTGCCATCTGGAAGGAATGGACATGTATTCATTCAGCAAATACAGAAGACCTCCTATGTGTTGAAACTATTCAAGGCACTGAGGATATACCAATGAACAAAATAAACAAAAGTTCTACCCTCATGGAGCTTTCATTCTACTGGGTTGAAATAGACAGTAAACAAATATACAGGGTGTCATATGGTGGCAAGTGTCAGTGCAGAAAGTAAAGCAGAAAGGAGGGTGGGAAGTGCTAAGGTGGATTTGCTGTAGAAGGGAAGGCCTCCTTCAGGAGGTGAGCAAACAAACCATGTGGATATCTAGGAGGTGAGGATTCCAGGCAGAGGAAGAGAAAGTTCCTTCTCAGCATGTATGAGGAAGATCAAGGAGACCAGTGAGGCTGGAATGGGGTAAATGAGGGGAAGATGGTGTGAGAAGATGGCATGTGGGAACTTGGAAGCTGCTGGAAGGACTTGTTTGTACTCAGAGTGAAAGGGGAGCCAATGGAGGCCTTTGGTGGAGCAGTGACATGAGCAAACTTACAAGCTAAAAGATTACGATGGCTCCTGGGTTAAGAATAGACCGTAGGAAGCAAGATTATAGCTGGAGACAAGTTGGATGGAGGGCACATCTTGAATTTTTGTAAGGATTAAATGATTTAACATTTGTTTAATTCAGTAGTAATGGGCCAGGCCTGGTGGCTCACACCTGTAATCCCAGCATTTTGGGAGGCAGAGACGAGAGGATTGCCTGAGCCCAGGGGTTCAAGACCAGCCTGGGCAATTTGACGAGACCTCGTCTCTATAATAAATAAATAAAAATTAGCTGGGCATGATGGTGCTTGCCTGAGCCCAACAGCTCGAGGCTGTGGTGGC
>CAUYQG010046545.1:0-19671 GCA_963574415.1 Tarsius wallacei | reverse complement strand
GGGGCTGGACACCAGAGCTGCTCCCTAAGTTGGAGGCCTGAAATGAACCTGGACTCACAGATACTGCCAGAGAGTGATTTTTTTTTATTGTTTTTTTTGTTTGTTTGTTTTAGTTGTAGCTTTTTTCCTTCTCTTTTTCTTCATTTGTGTAGGTTTCCCTCTGCCACAATTTTTTGTTTTATGTCTTCTTTAATTCTGTTGTTCAGTGATGGGAGGATAGCTTTTACTTCTGTTTGCTCAGTTTCCCATTCTTCCTTATGTAGATCCTCTGGCTTTGTTCAATTTTGAAGCTGGACAGGGAGTAGGGGGCTGTGCTTTTTGCAGTTTGGGGGTTCATTTAAGGGTAGACCTGTGATTCAGAAGCTATCTACAGATCTCAGTATCTGATGACATTTGTGTGGGTCTCCTGGAACCCACTTCCCACCACCTTACAATTTATCCATGTAGTGGGCATGTCTGTTTGCCCCCTGAAAGCAAAACAAAATAAGAAAAAAGAAAAGAATGAAAAAAGGAAGGAAGAAGATGAAAGAAAGGTAGAGAGAGAAAGGGAAAACAGACAGGCGTATCAACTAACGAATAAATACAGAAACAAACATAGGCAGTAAAAACAAAAATATACAGAAAACCATACAAATATACAAACAAAAAAAAAACTGTTGGTGTATTCACCCTCAAAAATGCCCTACGCAAACAGAAAATTTAAAAAATAAATTAAAATAACAGAAACAAAGCAAGTACAAAAATGTAAACAAAAACAGAAAGAGAAAAAAAAAGAAAACAAAAAACAACCAAATAACAACAACAAAAACTTGCTCTGTGACTGTTTCTGTAACTCCAGGTCCCTTTCAACTATTGCTGTCACATTAAGGAGTGACTCTGGTCTCCAGCCTGTTCCCTCTGCTCTCAGTGCTGGTTGATAGGATTGTTCTCAGCATTGGTAAGATGCCCCCATAGACTACTGCAGGAGGAGAATTGATCAGATCCAGACTCATCTACTGCTGTCATGTCTACCACTTAGGTCTGACGTGTCTGTTCCTGTTCCATCATGGGTTGAGGTGTGTCAATCTCTCCAGTCAGAGCTGGGTGGGGCAGTGCAGGTCTCTGCCAGATCCTGGAACAGAGAAGATGGTGCGGTCAGCATCTCTTCACTGGTGGCAGGACTTGTCTCCAGATTTCCACTCCCTGCCTTCTGCATGGTTCCTGGGGCTCATGCCAGTCCTCTGCCACAGATGATGGCATGGGCTGGATGTCAGGTGGTGAGCAGCAGCTGTTTTCTACTGCCTCCTCTCAAGAGAGCCCCGAGAACAGCAGACAATCCTGTGCACTGGGGGCATCAATCTCAGGGCAGTAATGGGTTGCCGTCACCTCTGGAGGACAGCCCTGGGTGCATGAACCTGACTCTCCCCTCAGATAGACTTTCACTCACCCACCAGCACACACCATCTCATACAGAGTCTTTATGGACACTCATTTTTGCAGAGACTCACTCTCTGACCTGTTCTGTTGCCACCTTGTCTCCTTCACCAAGTTTTCAAGGTTTATGAGGAAAAAACATGTAAACCCTAGTGGATCCTGTGTTCAGGAGTTGAGCCTGGGAGACTGTTCTAAGTGCCAAGGTGGTTCTGATGGTCAGGGAAGCTTGGACAATGCTGTTCTCAGGTTGCCATTCATGTTACTAGAAAAGCCAAATAGTTTATTTGAATAAGTCTTTTTTTGAAAATGGCATTTCAATTATCTAAATAATCTCAATTTTTTTTAATGGCTAACTCTAAACCTGGATTTGGTACTGGAAACTTGTGAGGAAATCTTAAGGAAACTATAAAGAAATGAAGAGGATGCATTGCAAGAGATGAGTAACATACTGTATATAGCTTTAACAAAATGCCCTAGGGAAAAAGTATTTATACATAAACAGCAACATTCTCAAGTGACCTAGTGTCCACAGAATCTTTGCCAAACTTGTATCATAGGCAGTTAGTGAGCCTATACATTCAATTATGTTGAAAATATGAATATCAGTCCTAAATCTGAGGATAGAAAGAGATAATTTAAGGTCAGTGGATACATGGCAAAGGCAATTCTGAAGGGCTAATTTGGGTGCACTAGAGAACCATGGTGAAAACTAGATTCCAGATAGGTATATAAAATATTGTACTTTTTCTGACTGCTTATCCTAATAGAATGATCAAATACAGAATGGGTTCAAGGGCAATTAAAGAGAATTGGCAATATTTATACATCATTTGTTTCACTATTACTTTGATATGCCTAGTCTGCTTTTTCAAATATTAAAGCAGGTCATGATTGCATACACTTCAAACCATTCAATGGCCTCACCATTTCATGTGCCTGCTCTCATGGAACTACATAAAAGAGGGTGGAGAAACAAAAGAGTCAACAAAGATTTATCTGCACATTTGGGAAAACAAGGAAGTAATATAGTACACATAATTGTGGCTCAGTGAAAAAATATGCTTAATAAGTATTTAGCCTAGCATATTTTGTCACTTTTTAAACAGATCATCTATGCAATGCATCATACTTTCTATCACTTGAAATTTAATTCATATTGATTGTATCATTAAATATAAAAATAATAAATAATTTAAAATAATACATCACTTAATATTTTATCATCTGAATGTAGTATTCATTTGGATCAGAAGGCAAAATAGAAAAATGAACATCTTTGTGCATAAAATATGTGCATATTTTTGGTAATATTTTTAGACAACCCAAGAAGTGAAAATGCCTAAGAGATGCTATTTTGCTTGCATAGAATAGTTTCAGGCTAGTGTTTCATGCCTCCATCTCTAGTTTTATGTTTTTGAGCAAGTGACAGAAAGTCTGACTAAAATTGATTTATGCTAATAATAGATTCATTGTTTCATTTACCCGAAAAGCCCAAAGTTAAGCAGCCTCAAATATATCTTGATAAAGATTTAACCAATATCCCAGAATATATTTTTTTAGTCTCTTGTATCTGTTATCTGCTACACTAGCTCCCTTCCTAAATATCCCTTCACACATGATTTTCAAAGGGCTGCAAAAATTCCAGAGGTATGTTCTTCTAGGATAAAGTCTAGCAGAAAAGAGGACACAATGAGACCTTGAGAGTTCAAACATCTTATCACTGATCTGATTGGCTCTGACCAGTCTGATCCAAGTTATGTATGCCTCCCATGTTTGAACCAATCACAGGATGACATTGCTTTACCTTAACTACTAAGAGTGTGAGAAGGAAAGTTTCTCCCACTGGGAAACAAAGCAAAGTACTGTGGTAACATAATGGAACATCACTGAGGGAGGACAAAATAACAAACAAAAACATCCCATTACAATGCCCAAGCCCCATATCTGTTCCCATGTTCAAGGGAGAATGTTAGAACCCAGACAATATAATTGGTAATATGTCACTTAATAATGAGGATATATTCTGAGAAATGTGTTGTTAGGCAATTTCATCATTGTGACAACATCATACAGTGTACTTACACAAAACTAGGTGATAGAACCTACTACACACGTTGGCTATATGGTATATCCTATTATTTCTAGGCTACAAACTTGCACAGCATGTTACTATACTAAACACTGCAGGCAATTATAACACAATGGTAAGCATTTATGTATCTAACCATAGAAAAGATATGGTAAAAATATGGTATAAAAAGCTAAAAATGGCATACCTGTATATGACACCCTGATTGGAGCTTGCAGAACTATAAGTTACTCTGGTAAGTCAGTGATTGTTGAGTGAATATGAAGGCCTAGGACATTGCTAACTGTCACCTTGGTTTACTATCACTTTTTACTATATACATTTTATTTTTTAATAAGTTTTTAACTTTTTTGTAATAACACTTAGCTTATTTTCTTAGATTTTTGTTTTCATTTTTAAACATTTTGTGTTAAAAACAAAGACACAAATACACACATTAGCTTACACTTACACAAAGTCAGGATCATTAATATCACTGTCTTCCACCTCCACATCTTGTCCTATTGGAAGGTCTTCAGGACATTAATACACATGAAACTGTCATCTCCTATTATAACAATGCCTTCCTCTTGAATACCTTCTGAAGGACCTGCCTGTAACTACTTTAAATTAACTCTCTTTTTTTAATAAGCAGAAGGAGAGTACATTCTAAACAATAAAATGTATAGTACAGTAAATACATAAACCAGTCACCTAGTTGTTTATTATCATTATGGAGTATTCTGTACTATACAAAATTTTGTGTGCTAGATTATATGACTGGAAGTAGTTCGTTTACACCAGCATCACCACAAACATCTGAGTGATTCGTTGTGCTATGACATTACAAGAGCTATATCAATACTATATGATAGGAATTTTCAGCTCATTTTAATCTTATGGGACCACCATTGTACATGGGTCCATGGTTGAAACATTGCTAAGTGGTGTATTACTGTATTTAGCTTCAAAGTAAGGAGATATACAGCAGTCTCTAGAACAATTTTAGTATTGCAGCATATATATTATACAGGGACTGGGTGTGGCTATAACTGGTGTGGGGAGATTTGTACTGGAGCCAGGAAAGGCAGAGCCAATGAGTCCTCAGAAAGCTTTGCTTTTCAGGATACACACTATCTCACCATTCCAAATTTTCAGTGACGTTAAGTTTTCAAACTATAAACAGGCACATGTATTTTATTTTGAAAGTTGCTATCAGGCTCTCAACCTGGATCAACAAGAGTTGATACCAAGAGTGCAGCTGATCAACCAAAACCTGTTTTCTAAGTGAAGCCTGAGCACTTAAGCCAGTTGAATTCAGAAATTGTGGGAAGAGATTTTGACTAAAAGAAGTTGTAAATTTGGGGATTTGACCTGAGTTACTAGATCGCTGAGGAAAATATTGTTTGAGGGTGCTATTTTCTGTTCTCTCTGTTCAACGAAGTGAGTATTAGAGACTACTAAATATAAATTTTTGCTCCAAGGATGACGTAACAACAAAAACATGGACTCTGAAAAGAAACCTAAAGTTGAATCCCAGGCTTTCTAATCACTATCCTAGGTGTGACCTTGCACATATTACTTAGCCTGTTTAACCTCAGTTTCCCAGTTGATTAAATTGGTTCGTTTGATTTTTACACAACAATTTGGTCACCAAGTGATGGTTTCCACCAAAATACTTGTCCAATTATTTTCCTAAAAGGAGGTGCTACTTGGATAGCATACACGGAAACTTAAATAAGTTTATATAAGCCACCTTAGTCGTTGTCTAACATTTAATAAGCGGTCAATAACTTTTTAAAAAAATTTTGAGTTGGAGTCTCACTCTGTCACCTAGGCTGGAGTGCAGTGGCATGCTCACTGCCACTGTAGCCTCGACCTACTGGGCTCAGGTGATCCTTCTATCTCAGCTTTCCAAGTAGCTGGAATCACAGGCATGTGCCGCCAAGCCCAACTAATTTTTTAATTTATTGTAGAGGCGAGGTCTTGTCATGTTGTTCAGGCTGTTCTCGAACCCCTGAACTCAGGTAATCTCTAGCCTCCACCTCCCAAAGTGCTGAGATTATAAGAATGAGTCATCACACCCAGTGAGTCCTCAATAATTATAAAAGAATTTTCTTTATAAATACATCTTACAGAAAAAGATTCTCTAACAAACACTATATTATTCAATCACAATCAAGATCATAGAATTAACAGAAGTAAGTGAGTTCCTCAGTCCCCATATTAACTTATAAAAGAGATATCTAGGTAACCAGATATGGACAAAAAAATAGAAAGAATGTCTTTTAGTGTACATGATTTCATAAATATTGCCATTTTATAGAATTTCTGATTCATGTTCATTTGTATTTCATTTTAAGACTCTTTCTGTTGTTGAATAGCATTTTTAAATCTGTAAACATCCAAATAGTTACTATCTGAAAATATGTGATCTTTTGAAATGTTATTCATTCAGTATTATTAAAATATTTATTCATATAATCTTATGTAGTTTATTGATTTAGGTTTTATTTTTATTTTAACCTGAGAATACTTAAACATATAGAATAGCGTATCTTGTTATTTTTTCAATTGTGAATTTTATAATGATTTCAGACTATCTTTCTCAATATATAATGAGCATTTTTTATTCATTTCATAATGTAGGTTATCAAGATAAATTTACATGAAAGTATTAGATATTCTCTGTTGCATAAAATTATGTTTAATAATATTTTTTTCATTGTTTCCCTTCTCAGGAAAGGAGGAATCCTTATAATCATAAATTTATGTACAAGTGGCAAATGCAAAGAAGTATCATCAAATGCACAGTCCACACAATAGGCAGAGCAAATTAGATTTCATATTCTTGTATATGGAGCAATGGCAATAATTTCTTCATAACAATTTAGTTTAGTTGCAACTTTATATTGAATAAATATGAGAAAGATAAAAGTTCTAATTTTTTTTTAACCATTGACTAGTCCTCAAATTTGCTTGAACCTTATTTTGAAGGAAATATTTCTGTGAAACATATTACACTTTGAAAAACTGATCTCTAAATATGTCCATTTAAAACTAAAAAGTAGAGTAGTCTAAGTTATTAACAATAAAGTAATTACAGTCAAGATAATAGAATTTCAAGTTTTAAAATAATGACATATTAGCAATTTTAGTTTAGAAACACTTTCATAAACATCATTCATTTAACCATTTATTCATTCATTCAACAAACATTATTTTGGTCCTAGTATGAGTAAGGTAAACTTCTAGGTGCTGAACAAAAAGTTGGCAAGTCATAGTTCCTTGTTCAAAGAAAGACAACTTTTAGGGAGGTGGTATCCAAAGGGAGACACAGACAACATGACATTTTATTATGCAAGTATTAAGTGCATCAGGCAATTTTAGTAAGTATGAAGCATAATCTACACATTTAACTCCAGATATTAAGTTTTCTGAATGTTTTATACTTCGTTTCTACTATTTGAGGAAAATATCTAAGTAATCTTTCCAGGCACAACCTCACAAAATAAAATTTTCTTGATTTCAGAATCTTACATTTTCCATGACATCCGTGTGAGGCATGATAAGTCATTCATCTTTACATTCAGTGGGACTTAAAGTTGCACAGTTCTCTGGATTTTTTGTGTAATTCATGATTGGGGCACAGTCATTTTTGAGGGATCATAGATTGCCCTAAGAAGGTCTTATATCACATACCCTTCTTTAGCTTTTGCCAACTCCTTGGCTTTTCCACCAGGAAGTTTCACAGCCACACAAAGTGTTAGGTTTTTATTTTTCATTTTGTAAGCTGAGGAAAACTTTTCTTAATAATTCCTAGTAAAAACACATTTTCCTCTCCATTATTCTTTCATTCTTGCTTCAGAATAAGTTTTTTGTCCCTATACCCTGTATCTTCTTTCTCCTCTGAGGCTTGAGATTTGGGACAAATCTATTCACAGGGTCTTTCAACAGTATTCACCATATTATCCATATTCTTATGTTATGCTTATTGGTTGTGATTGCCTTTGCTCAAAGAATGAAATAGGTAGAAATATGAAAGAATATTATCTCCAAAAATGTCTTAATTTTAGACTTAAAACCGCAGGGCTTTTAAAATAAAACATAGAAAATATATTTGTGATCTTCAGTTAGGCAAGGAATTTTAAAATATAATCTTAAAACCTGTTCCATATAAAAAAGACTCATTATATTATAATTTATAAGCATTGTGATCATGCATGCTGGGAGAGATATTATTAAGAGGATGGAACTGAAAGCACCAAGCAGAAATAAAATATTTAAAATCAAATTTCTTAGAAAGAATTGATGTATGGGATATATAAAGAACACTCAAAATTTGATAACAGAAAATAATATATTGGCCAAAAGATCTCAACACATTACAAAATAAGACATATATATCAAAGGATCATAAGAAAAGATGCTTAATATCATTAATCATTAGAAATTTTTTTATAATTTCATCTATAAGACATTCTGGGGAAGACAATAATATAAGAATGGAAAAGAAATTAGTCTCTTCAGAGATCTAGCATGGGTGAAATATTGACTACAAAGATGAGGCACAAGGGAATTTTTGAAGTCGTGGAACTATTCTGTATTTTGGTGTATTTATGGATCGCTGCATATATGTCAAAACTTAGAGATTTGTAGACCATAAGGATAGAATTTTACTGTATGTAATTTTAAAAATAATAGCCATCTGTGATATTGAAGAAATCCCAAATGGAAAACAGCTATAACAAATATCTATTTTATAATTTTGCTATTGTAACCACACTGAAGGAGATAGGGAAGTAAATATATAAACCAAGTTTTGAGGCTCTCCACCACAGATATTGAAAAACAGTAGTTTTCTTCTTGCTGAGATTGCTAACATGTTAGGATAAAAGCAAGAAGTGTGGGGTAAGTACTCAGATGGGGCAAACTGGCTAGGAAAATGTTTACATGCATCTAAGCAAAGTATTGACATGCAAATACACACACAGAGAGAGAGAGAGAGAGAGAGAGAGAGAGAGAGACCAAGAGAAACAGAGAGAAAGGAAGGAATATGCTATATTTGGGGCATGTAAGAGTATGTATTGCTCCACACCTTCTTTAAGAAAGTCTTTTTTGCCTTCCTTCCCAACCTTCCAATCATAACTTTAGTCTAACTCTAGGAACACTTAACACTTTTTTTTTTCCAATCATTTTAATGCCATTTCTACTTTCTGGTTAGCCTCATAAGGTGTGTCTTATTTACCATGGAATTCTCAGGACATGCAACTCCCTAACTGAATAGAATCAAAATATGCATATAAAGATGAATTCGTTTAGCTTGGGTTCCCACAGAAGTGGACGTAGAACAAAGATTTGAGGGCATACCTAATTTGGAGATGAAGAAATCACCAGCAAGGAAAAGGGAAAAATGGGTGAGAGCCTCTAATGATGTGCATTACTGGGCCATTTACCACTGTGACTGACTGGAAATTAATCCTGTTGGAAAACTCTGCAAGCCAGGATAGAATATATAATCCAGAGTTATCTCTTCTGAGTGCGAAATGAGCAGAAATGTTTAGTTGCCATCCCCTGTCACTCAATTAAAGAGTACTCACAGAGCTTATCTATCCCTCATTTTGAAAAGGAGGCTCTGATGTCTGGAGAAGGTTCTGTTAAGTTCAATGCTAGGCAATGGCCACTGATGTGGTAAGAGCAAAGGGTGAACACTGACACCTGACATAGTATTACACCATCTGCTGACGCCATCTACTCATGAGAACAGTTAATTAAATGAATGGCTCTAGTCTCCCCAGAGACAACCACAAATTCCTACTTGCTGCAGTTTAGATATTTGATCCCTTTAAGCCTCATGTTGAAATTTGATTTCCAGTGGGAGGTGGGATCTAATAGGAAGTGTTTGATTCATGGGGTCAGATTTCTCATGAATAGAATGATGTCTTCTCTGGTGAAAGGAGGGCGTGAGTGAATTCTCCCTCTATTAGTTCCTGCAAGAGCTGGATGTTTTTAAAAAGCCTAGTACCTCCCCTCTTCTTTTTGCTTTCCCTTTTGCCATGTTATCTCTGCACAAGCCAGCTCCCCACAGACTGAGGTATTCCTTTGTAGTAACACAAAACTGACTAAGACTACTGTATTAGTTGTCTTGGACTTCTCAAAGTACAACAAACTGGGTAGCTTAAACAATAGAAATCTATTGTCTCATAGTTTTGGAGTCCAAAATCAAGGAACCAGTAAGGTTGTTTTTTTTTTTTCTGAAGGTGAGATGGGAGAATCTGGTCCACTCTTCTCTCCTCTGGTAGACTTAGGAGTTCTGGTAGTCTCAGGAATTCCATAGCTTGTAGATGACATTGTCCCTGTATAACAGTTCCTCTTCAAAGCATGCCTGTCTCTGTCCAAATTTCTCCCTTTTATAAAGAGACCAGTCATATTGAATTAGGATTCACTCTAATGATTTATCATAATTTTATCATTTATTTTTCCTATTGCTAATAATCAATATGAAGTTTCCAACTTGTGTTTTACATTTCTCATCTCAAAGTGTAGGGTAATACTATGACACGTAGGCTGCTAAAGTGCAGAGAAACCATTCATACTTCTTATTCCTGTCTATGAATTCCAATCATGACTAAAGGAAATCAATGTAGTCTGAAATGAAGTCTTCATTGTGAACTCTCCACTAGCTCTTCATCAAAGGATTAGCATCATTGACTTTAGAATTAAACGGATGTGCCTCATTTTCACAATTTCTTACCATTTTCTTAGAAATATGTACCCACTTGGGAAACATTTTTTTTCTACTTTGATAGAGATGTGGACATAATAAATATTTTACTTCCTTATAAATTTTCTATTAAAAATGACATTTAACATCAATTAAGGCAATATACCACATCAATAGAATATATGACAAAGGTCACACTATCAACTCAGCAAACAGAGAAAATATTTGACAGAATATAACACCTATTAATGAGAAAAATTACCTCATGAGCTGAAAATAGAAAAGACCTTTCTCAATCTGATGAGCATCTACAAAAAACCACAGATAGAAGAAACACATTTCTATTCACAAATGACAAAATATTGCATCAGGTAGTCATAAGGAATCCATAAAAAAATTAGAGCTAATAAACAAGTTCAGCAATAATTCATGATCAATATACAAAAATCAATTGTTTTAATACTGTAACTTACTGGAAACTGAATTAATTTAAAAGATTATATTTACAATATCATTAAAAATTAAATACTTATGAATAAATCTCACAAAAGGCATGCAAAAGTTAGACTTGTAATAAGACACAACATTGTAGAAAAAATGGAAGGAGACCTAAATAAATAGAACGGTACCCTGTATTCGTGGATCAGAGGACTTGATATTATGAAGATGACAATACTCCATATATTGATGTACAGATTCAATGCAATCATCATCAATATTCTAAGTGATTTCTTTGCAGAAATTGCAAGCTTAATACTAAAATTCGTATGGAAATTCAAGGGACCCAGAACAACCAAAATAATCTTGAAGAAGAAAAAAGAACACTTCCTGATTTCAAAACTTACTACAAATCTACAGTTATAAAGACAGTGTGATATTTTTGTAAGAATAAACAAATAGAGCAATGAATGATGAATGTCCCAAAATAAACACTCATATTTTCAGTTAACTACTTTTCAACAATGGTTCCATGACAATTAAATAGGAAAAGAATAACTTCATCAACAATTATTACGGAGTCATGTTGATAATATTCAAAGAAGAAAGTTGGACTCCTATCTCAAGCTGCAAGTATATACGAACATTAACTCCAAATATAGCTTAGACTTAAATGTAAGAAATAAATTAAAACACACTTAGAAGAAAATATTAGAGTAAGTCTTTATGACCTTGGATTAGGTAATGATTTCTTAGATATAATATGAAAACCACAAGAAAGAAAAGTTGAAAAAAAGATCAAAGGGACCTCATCAAAATTGGAAAATTTTGTGCTTCAAATAAAATTATCAAGAATGTTGAGATAATTCACATATTGGATTAATATTTTTGCAATTCATGTCTTACAAAATATTTCTATCTAGAATATATAAAGATGTATCACAGCTCCTTGATAAAGAAACAAATAACCCAACAAAATGGATTAACATTTCTCCAAAGAAGATGTGTAAATGGCTAATAAACACATAAAAGAATGTCCATTATCATTAAAAAGTAGAGACATGTAATTCAAAACTCTAATTAGATATTATTTTATACTCACCAGATTGGCTAGAAGACAAATGAGAGATGGCAGTAAGGATTGACAAGAATGTGGAGAAACTGAAATTCTTAATAGAGATGGTGGAAATGCAAAATGATGAATCTGCTAGGAGAAATAGTCTGAGGCGGAAGGATTGCCGGAGCCCAGCAGGTGAAGGCTGTGGTGGCCGGAGCGGCCACTGCACTACAGTCTGGGTGACAGAGTGAGACTTCAACGCAAAAAAAAAAATAAATAAATAAATAGTCTGATAGTTTTACATAGAGTTACCATATGGTCTAGCAACTTCATTTCTAGACATATACCTAAGAAAAATTAAAACAATCTCTACACAAAAACATTTATGCTACTGTTCATAGGAGTTACCCTAAAGTGGTAATAACTTGAATGCCCATCAACTAAGGAATGGACAAGTAAAATGTGGTATATCATAAAATAAAATATTATTCAGCAAGAAAAATAAATTAAGCACTGATACATGTCACAAGGATGAGCCTTGAAAACACTATGCTAAGTGAAAGAACCTAGTCACAAAGGACTATATATTGAATGATTTCATTTATATGAGATATCAGAAATAAACAACACAGAGACAAAAAAGGTTAATGGTTGTCTAGGGCTGAATAGGGGGACTTGGGTTGATAATGGGTATTAGTTCTTTTAGAGGGTAGTAAAAATTCTAGATTGATTATGATGATGAATACACAACTCTATGAATAGACTAAAAGCTATTGAATTGTATGCCTTAAAAAAGTGAATTGTTTAGTATGTGACTTATATTCAATAAAGCTTGAAAAATAGCATTCAATTTTTAAAAATAACAAGCGCCTAATTTTCTCACACGTAAGTGGAAACTAAACACTGGGTACACAAGGGAACAGGGATAAATAACAGACACTAGGCACTACTGAACCGGGGAGAGAGGGAGCAGAAAGGTCTGCAAAACCACCCATTGGGTGTTATTCTTACCACAAAGAGGTGGGGGAGGGACTCATCAGAAGCCCAAACAATATACCTATGTAACAAATCTCACGTGTCCCCACTGATTCTAAAATAAAATAAAACTAATAGCAAAAATAAGAAGAAGAGGAGGAAGAGAGGCAGGCTCAGAGCTAGGAATAAACAGGGAAGGGTGGAGACTGTAGAAAATTAGAGGACATAAGTCCTGTGTAAAGTAGGCCCCTGTAATTCCATTCAGACTTAATTTTGAACTAGGAGTAAAGCTTGCCAGTTCAATACTGGCCAAACAATGCCTTTGAAGTCACTCTGCAGTGACTTTTACAATGTCTAGTATACTAATACTTCTCCCAATATTTGTGATTGGAGAAGAGTATAGCATCTATAGTAACATATTCTTGTAACCAGTATTTTTAGTCATCTATTTTAATAGTAACTGTGAATAAGTATTGAACATTTTTAATGTTCCAGGTGCTAATCTAAGATTATATTGAAGATTAACTAATTTTCACAATGATTATATTAGTTAAGGTCCATTATTATTCCCATTTAATAGATGAGAATGGTGTGCTCCAGAAAGTTAAATGTTTTGGCTGAGGTCACACAGTTAAGTGCCGACCTGGGATTTAAAAGTAGGCATCTGATGCCAATGACTGCGCTCCTTGCAATTATGCTACACAAATTATGTGTGGTAAACCTCCTGAGACACATGATCCTTGCCTTTTAGGCTCTTATAATTTCATGGAGAAAAAGATATTGGTACAAATCCAGTACAAAACGGGTGTGTGCTAATGAAATATGATGGGTTAGTAAAGAAAGAGCCTAAAATTTGTGCAAAAGTTAACAATGTAGCTGATTTTTTTTAAAGTGGAGAAACACTCGTTTGCCAGGATGAGAAAGATGAATAAACTATTTGAAATAGACAATACTCAGCTCAGCCCATGCAAAAGTAGAAATAAAGAAGATATAGAAGCATATGCAGGAACTGTAAGTGCAATGGTGTTACATCAAAAATGATGGAAATACACTTGAAAATATGGATAGTGTTAGCTGGGGTCAAATCACAAAATAAGTTATTAAGTATTATGTTATAAGAAAGAGATGAGAGGCCTTTGAAGATTCAAGTTTTGAAAAAAAAGCATGACATTAGAGTAGAGACTGTTTTAAAAAGAAAAAACAGGAAGACAAACATTGAAACAGCAACAAAGCAAAAGCTTTTTCTTTAAATGTGTGGTTAATTGGGTAATAATATCGTTGTGTATGTGCATTCCCATTATTTGCTGCTAATATATATTTAAAATATTTTTTAAAGTATTTGTGCATATCAAAATGTTAATTATTTAGATAGCATTTATAACATAGGTAAACTGTAAATTAAATTTTAAAAAGTACAATGTAGACTTCCAAAGAGCAATAAACAAAAAGTGCTTTATTTAAGATGCGGAGGCAAATATAATATGACTAAAGTAGATATGAATGTAAACAATGCCATTGTAACTTAATTAAATTTCATACCTCTGTTGAGAAATAAATCCCCCCTTTACTATCACCACTAGAAAATCTCCAGTTTGCAAGTAAAGTCTTGCAAACTGTATGAAACCAGAATGAATACATGGAAACAATTTAAAGTATATTCATTGAATGCTTATTCATAACCTGTACAACATATTTCTCTTTTTATAATGTGTTACATAACTGCTAATAGAACACCTATTATGCAAAAATGTTTGGTGGGCAAAGTATTTCTAAAACATCTGCCACATTTTAATTAAATTACCGCCTTGTAAATACTTTAGATTCTATTATGACCTAACAGAATGCAAATGTAGTTTTTTAAAAAAATTTTTGCTTCTTTTTTTTATTTTCCAAAAGGAAAACAGTGCCACCTAATGTTAACTATCACTGATAATATATATGGAAGTTTATATAATCACACAGAAAAACAAATTCAAAAGATTATTCTTAAAATTATTTTGATTAATTAAATTGCAATTTGAGAGTTATATGAAAGAGAAAAAAGCACATACTTGAAATTATATTTCAGTGAGAATTTAAATAACATTTCTGACATTTTTATTAGGCCCTCCATTTTATTTCTAACAAAATTGTACTATTAAGTCAAGTATTATCTGAGGTTAAATAATTGTATTAGACTACTTGCATTCCTTCTGGCACTAACACAGAGGTGTTTAAAAAATGTTTACTAGACTGTATTCTCCTACATAATGCAGCTGTGATAAAAAAAAAAAAACTATTAAAATCTAAACACAGATGAAAGAAGAAAATGAAGGAAATGAGGGAGTATATATTCAGCTGTTCATTTTTATGTTTTAAAGATAATGAATCATCATTACAGAAGATTGGAAAAATTCCAAAGAGTAGAAGTAAAATAAATGGTTTCATCAGAAATAACTGTTGTTTAACTCTGGATTATTTTCTGAGAAGATTGTTGTAGATATAATTTATACTGTTTGTTATATGATTCTGTGATTATAATGTTTTTAAATTTTAAAATCTAATTTTTTTGAAAACTTAACCTTCTTAAATATTTACATATTATTTTAAATGTTCTGAATATCTGTTTAGTGGTTCCATTATTCTTTATCTTTTCCATATAGTCTTTTAGGAAAATACATTCAATATATCTTTTTTTTTTTTTTTTTTGAGTTGGAGTCTCACTCTGTCGCCCAGACTGGAGTGCAGTGGCTGCTCCCGGCCACCGCAGCCTCGAACCGCTGGGCTCCGAAGATCCCTCCGCCTCAGGCTTCCAAGTAGCTGGAACTACAGGCGCGCGCTACCACGCCTGGCTAATTTTTTTTTTTTTTTTTTTGGATTTATTGTAGAGATGAGGTCTCACCAAGTTGCCCAGGCGGGTCTCGAATCCGCGGGCTTAGGCAATTCACTCACCTCAGCCTCCCAAGGCACGGGATTACAGGCTGAGCCACCGAGCCCGGCTCATTCAATATATCTTAATGCTAGAAGATAATTCTTGTAATTCTATAAAGCTGTTCATGTTCCCAATTTTTCCATTTGTAACTTTTCATTTCACATAATTGTTTTGTTTTGTTTTGTTTTGTTTAGTTAGAGTCTCATGGTATCACCCAGGCTGGAATACAGTGGCACGAATCAGGGCTCACTGCAGCTTGGATCTCCTGGACTCAAGTGATCCTTTCATGTCTCAGCCTTCTGAGTAGCTGGGCCTACAAGTACGTTTCACCACACCTGGCAAACTTTTTTATTTTTTGTAGAGGTGTGTTCTCACTACGTTGCCCAGGCTGGTTTCAAATTCTTAGTCTTGAGGGATCCTCCTGCTTCAACCTCCCAAAGTGCTGGGATTATAGGTATGAAAAACCATGCTTGGCCATCATCTCACATAATTTTTTAAAAGTAGGACAAACATCAATACAAGTATTTCCTTATTTTAATATTAAGAAATTCAGAACTCCCAAATTTTCATGTGTCTAAATTAGAAACTAAATCTTATTTATTAATTTAAGACTATTCTATTATGTATTCAAGTATATTATTGAGAAAAAAAATCATGTTTCTGCCTTTGAATATCTCACTTGATTATTATCATTTAATTTTGAAAAGGAATCTATAGTATTACAGTATTGTTTTAAATTCAAGTTAATTTCTTGTCAGTTCTCCAGCAGAGTCAAATATATTTAATTTAGGATAAGAAAAACATAAATGTCTACTAGTGCAAAATTAAGGAACTATAAATAGTCAATTCTCCTAAGACTATCCTTTCCCCATATAATCTATACAATAATATTGTATTGACATATACACACAGCTACATGTACTGAGCATAAATGCTTAATAAATAACTTCATGAATTTTCACAAATTGAACATGCACATCTAACCGGAAGCCAATTTGTACAGAAAATCATTAGCTCTCCAGAACCCCCTTCCCATCTTCTATGTTTAGATCTTCCTTCAGTCGCAACAGGTTCTGAACCACTCCAATATTCCAACTCCCAAACATGCATACACACAACAAAAAAGATTAACTACTCTTCTGACTTATAACACCACAGATGGTCAGTTAATAGGTAGAGTTCTACAATTTGTACATAGGTGTCTGGTTTCTTTCACTCAAAATTATTTGAGATTCATCCATGTAGATGCATGTGGTTGTAGTCTGTCCCTTATCATTAATTGCTAATATTTCATTGTTTACATATGCCACAACTTATCTATGTCACAGGCAGAGAGAGATACTAGGACTCAAGCCAAATCTGATCAGCCATCTGTTCCTGTCAATAAGGTTTCATTGAAACACAGTTATGCTAATCATTTAAATATTTTTTGGTTGCTTTCGCATCACAATGGCAGAGTTGAGTAGGTGTAACAGAGACCTTACGCCCTGAAAAGTCTAAATTATTTACTATCAGTCTCCTTTAGGAAAGATTTGCTGATCCCTGATTTATGCTGCATGTGATACAACTTGGCTTATTTCTAATTTGAGGCTTTAATGAGTAGTACTGCTATAGTACATGTAATTCTATGTTTTTCCATGTACATATGAACACATTTCTGAAAGGTGTATATCATGGAGTAGAATCCTAATTCAGCAGTTCTAGATTACATTGACAAAGTATTTTCTAAAATGAATTTTATCATTTTATGGTTCCGCCAACAATACATGAGTGCTCCCATTGATCTGCATCTTGATCCTGGCCAACTCTTAAAGTGTGTAGTGGCAACAAGTCGTGATTTTATCTTACACTTCTTTAATAACTAATAAAGTTGAGCACCTTTTGATGTGCTTACTGGCCATTGGATTATCTTCTTTCATGAAGTGCTTATTCAAGTCTTTTCTGTTTCCCTACTGGATTTTCTCTTTTGTAGGTATTGTAACAATGATATTAATGTTCACCATATATTCATGTGCTATCTTTTATTTATCTGTCTCCTTGAAGCAAGACAGATAAATATGAATGGTCCTGCTAAATAGGTTATAAGTAGAAGTGTCATTTCTGTGCACAGGCATTAAAAAGGAGATATAACTATTTCATATAGTCTCTTCATCTCTGACACTGAGAAAGAGAACCATTACAGAGTTGGAAGAAAAACAAGATGAAAGGAACCTGGACCCCTAAGTCACCATAAGACAATTATCCTGGAGAACCAGGAATCCCCTACAAGAGACTTTGCATACACAAGAAAAATCTTTGGTGGGAAAGTAGGATAAGCCAGTATGAGTCTATGGAGGTTTGCTGTCTTAGCATAATCCTATATTATTCTGACTAATTCAACTAATTGTGATATGGAAGAGTTTCTTTTCTTGTTTTGTTTTGTTTTTCTAAGAGAAATTGCATCATTATCTATTGAATTATCTAATTATATGCTACTAAAAGAAGCAGATGCTTTATTACAATAGTAATTTCAGTCAGATCGAACATGCTGCTATCTTACTTGAAAAGAATGCTGGCAAATAAAAGTAATAAATGAATCAGGAACAAAAGTACTCTGCCTACTACATTTCTTAAAAGGTACAGTAACGTTTATTTCATATAGACATAGAACCATTTTCTTTTTCTTGAACTTGAATTTTAGGACTACATGAATTTGTCTCTATTTTAGAACCCTTTTGGTATCTTGACTGAACATAAATCAGATAAAATCTTCGGAGGTGCTATTTCTAATAAGACCCTCCTTGTCCCACCAATATATAGCAGTCAAGCAAAGCCCCAGCTAGATTCAGCACAAAATTAAAGTTTTTCACAAAGATTTTAGAACATCAATTTCTTGGTCTTTACTCCCCATTCCTAGTTTTCCAAGTTGCATAGCAGAACACCATACATCTTCACACTTTTTTCTGTGCTGTCCCTGTTCACTACCTTCTAGGAGCAGGAGTAGATATTTCTGTTGCCACTTCACCCATATATTTTTGTCTTCTTTCCTATGTGAAATAGTCTTTGAACAAACTGCTTTGGAAATCTAAGTTATGTACACTATATAGACGAATATTATCTTGTCCACCTACACTGGTAAAGAAGAAAAACTGACCCTAAATGAATATGGCATTGCCCTTAATATCATTGTAGTATAGCTAAGTTAAAGTGGTATTAATAGACTATATATCTTTAATTTCAAATGATCTCCTTTTAATTAATGCCAGGTTTCTGTGTGATTGTTAATAATATGCCTCAATTTTAAGAATTATTTATTCTGAGGAAAACCATTGAAGTGTAGAATGATGTTTTCCAATGAATTTTACCTTGTTATCCACAAATGAATCACCAGTTCAATACAGGGCTTGTCAACTAATATGGCAAAGTTATCTATTAAGAATGAGGTAATCGGGTACATGTGGTTTCATGTAATGAAGCTTGCTTCACTTTTTTCAAGGGGGAAAAAGAAAACACAATTTCAAGAATCAGCTTGAGTCAAGTCATAACTTAGCAAGAACAATTCCACTGTTACTATGGAAACCAACACAGAGAGGCATTGCTTTTTTTTACTCTCCTATTCTCCCTTCAAATCCCAAGAGCCTTTCGGCACAATCATAAACTAATTCCTAGCTACCAAGGTTACGAAGTGTGACGATAAGTGATGGGGACACTGAATTGTCTTGACCACTGAACTACACTTCATACTGGGACAATATCACAAGTGCAGAAACTAGTAAGAAGACAGGCTTTCTTAGGATGATCTATACAAAGGAGCACCTACAGACAGAACTCAACATATGTTACAGCAAAACTACTGGCAAAGCAAATTCAAGAGAGTTACCTCTTTCCCAACCAACCACTTATCATCTTCAAATAATAAAAACATTAAAATATTTTTAAAAAAATAATAGCTTAGTGAAGTAAACTTTTTTAAGAAAAATAGGGAACGGAGAGAAGATGGTGGCGGGACAGCCTGGTCTGTGAGACGCTCCGCAGGGCAGAACACGGAGGGCCTCTGGCTGTCTCTCCAGGGGCTGCGGATCCCATCGTTGGCAGCCCACTATTCA